>JAFELO010010717.1:330474-357697 GCA_017140195.1 Eumaeus atala | reverse complement strand
ATGAATATAAATGGCAGTTATGATCTCTGAAATCTTTGCTTACTAAAGAAACACTGGTAATGGCGGCTTCACACATTTTGATATACCATTGACAGCACAGGATCTTAATATAAAATTATCAAAATATTATGATGGTAAAACTTGAGATAGGTTTTTAACGAGCCCTTTTCGAGTTGATTTTCTTTTTATTAAAAACCATGTATTTGTCTATTAATGTGTATATAATACAAGCGATAGGTTGTGTGTGAATGACACACACTACACACCAATATTACCATCTAAAGACATGTTACAAAAAATATCCGGTTATTTTTTTTTATTCTAATAACACACACCACAGCAATAGAATTAGCAAATAAACTTATGATAAATGCATTTATTAAATGAAATGAACAACATAAACAATAAATTATAAACAAAAATGCACATCTCCCGCTATTCAGGAAACCGTAAGAGATATCAAATACTAGAGCATGACACAGGTTAAACAGGTGACTGACACAACGACACACTCCCACACCACTTACGAATAAGGACTCAGGTTCATCCGTAAGATGAGAGCTTAGATTATCGCAGAATAAATATAAACGCGATCTTTAGAGGGATCTAATAATAAATTAAATCATGGTCACGGCTTTTGCTGATTTCGAACGCTAATCAAACCCCGCTCGTCAGAGGGGGGTGAGGAGACCGGCCCCCTCAGACAAGCCAAAGGGTAAACGAGCTGTACGCTTATCCACGTTGCGCATCATAAACGGCATCGCGCGCGTAACTTCATGCGCATTACATTTTTAACTACTCTCTCAAAAGCTCAATCCCTTAAGGGTCTCAATCTCTGAACTCTGTGGCGTCTGAAGCGGTCCCTTCAGCACCAGGAAACAGACCCATCCAATTATATATCAATATAACTAAAAAGATAAGCTATTAATTTATTTAGTTCTTTATCTTAATTAATTCTGAACTACTTAATTTATTTAGTTCTTTATCTTAATTAATTCTGTACTACTTAATTTATTTACTTGTTTATCTTAATTAATTCTGTACTACTTAATTTATTTAGTTGTTTATCTTAATTAATACTGTACTACTTAATTTATTTAGTTGTTTATCTTAATTAATTCTGTACTACTTAATTTATTTAGTTATTTATCTTAATTAATTCTGTACTACTTAATTTTCCAGTATAATAATGCCGTAACAAACTAATAAATTAGTAAAATCATATTTAAATTTTCTCGATTTCCTATGGAATCCTAAAATATGCTGATTTAATTTAAACCAAAAGAGAACAAAATGGAAATGAATGGCTTGGAAATGCGAAATACAACTCAAGCAGCCATTTTCCCTTGAGCGATCACATGCCAGCGACATTGCAACTTAAGTTTTGAAATTGCGAAGAAGAATGAAAAATGTGCTCGCTTCTTTGTGCTTATACTATGAGACCTACTATATACATTTGTACGTCCAGTAATTCCATGCTCCAGATCAGGGCTGGCGCTCAGGGCAACCTATGGCACGTGCTCAGAATGTAGTGATGTAAAATTCTGGGCACGCCGTAATTCCGCTCCGACATTGCTCTCTCGATAGGTTGTAGCGAGAAATGCAATATTCTTACCAATTTTCTAATGAAATATATTTTTTTTTGCTTACAATAGAGTTACAAAAGGTTTTGTTGTTTAGTTGAAAACCCAAAATTGTGGCTACCATTGTTCGGTCGCTTGGCTGACCTCCGCTGAGCGCTGACCACGCTCAGAGTATACTTAGCCGTAGTGTACGCTGACCGGGCTTAGCCCTAATGCTGTGAATCCAAAGCACGCCTGTATCCGCTTCTTAGACAGCATTTACCCACCTCCACCCATGCTCCTAACCACCTCTCGGTATACGGAGCGAATCAAGGGAGATGCACGGGTGTTTGCTCACCGGCTCTGTTCCCAAACGTGCCATTCTTGACTCCTTGCACATTATTTAAGTGTCTTCTCCTTATATCACTCTCCCCTTTATGGGGCCTGACACCACATAGATGGCAGCAATCATCGGCCTCGTCAGTCCTGATTATCTCGATGCAACTACTTATCCTTCTTCTTCGCGTGCCATATGTGCGCAAATGTCATCAATTGCCTAAATTTCTGTTCCGTTGCGACCAAATCCTGGCGATAGACTGAGCCTACTGTATTCCATTCGATGACGTCCAACATGATGTTTCGCACGTTTTTGTACAAGTCACATTCCCACAGTACATGGTCTCTGGTTTCAGCTTCATGACCGCAAGGACATGGTGACAAGTCACATAACGCCATCCTGTGTAGTTGACCTCTAAAGTACCCGTGCCCTATTAGTATCTGCGAAATAACGTACTCAGGTTCCACCCATTGATATGCCAGACGCGTTGAAACTTCTGGAACGAAGCAGCTCCTTGCCCTTGAGCTACTCTCCTGCACGCGTCCAGCTCGAAGAACCCCAGATCGGCAGGCAGAACGCCGGTCAATACTGGTAGCAGCGCACTGCTGCATGACCTGTAGGCCTACGTCAACAAAATCAAATATGGTCTTTGGGTGCGTGATAATACACTATGTGCAATATACAAATGAGAGCGTCGACTCCAAAGCACTGCAGCATATGTCAGGATTGCAACATAGGTTCCGTGGTATAGGAACCTAAGTGCCCGGTACTTCACACCCCACGTGGAGGCAGGGACACGTGAGACCTTCCCGAAAGAGTTGGCGTACTTCTCGCCCATCAAAACCGCATGCAGCCCAAAGGATCTAGCATCGACTATGTGTAACCCCAAGCACCTTGGTCACAGATACACTCGCGATCCAGGTACCATTCAACCTAATGATCGGCCCACTCTTAAAACGACCCTTAAGTGTCACAGTCTGGAACTTGGTTGTGGAAAATGTTACCCTATTACGGATCCCCCAATCTGATAAACTGTTCAAGATCGTGGAATATTTTTGTTCGATGACGGCGCGCGACGGTGCCTCGATCGATCGATCAAATCGTCTGCGTATGTAGCGGAGCTTACACCCTCTGGTCTCGGCAATTTACGGATATCGTCCAGGAGGAATTTCCATAGTGTGGGGCCCAATACCGAATCCAGGGGTCATATCATTGTGGAAACCTTCTAAAGCGTGCGGTGGCCAAATGTGAAACCAACATAACGGTAACAGAAATAACATACGAGTGTATGATAAATGTTCGGAGAGATTCCGGTGGCTTTTGCTTTTAACAGTACCATTGGCCACCATGCATTATCGAAGGCTCCGGAGATATCCAAAAGGACGTGCTGGACGTACTTATATGTGGAATTTGGGCAAACGAGAAATTGGAGCATTTTGATGACTATCAACACCAACGGACATTCGCATGATAATTACGCACATGCGTTGCCCTCCTACCAGCCCCCCCTCCCAATGGGCCACCATCTACTCACAAACCGTACGAAATGCGATAACGACGCTGTCACTTTACGCCGGTATCAAGTGAGCGAGATGTACCTCTTCGGTCGTGTCAGCCCAAATAGTCATAGTCATGACACTACATAGGAGGATGTAGTGTCATGTACCGTGTATGGCACTACCTCCACCTATGCAGCATGGCACTACCTCTTCCTTTAATCGAGAGAGTGTGGCTAGTGAAGACTATTTGACGTACTTCGATATTATTGAAACCGCATTAAGTGATGTCAAGTGCAAACGCAGATAATACGCAAGTATCTCATTTGACCTAAAAGAAAAAAAACCACTACAAGGCTTGAAGCAAACCTAGTCGTGGCGGTGGGGCTCAGTGGCCTGGGGTGAACATTGAGTCAATGGAACAAAGGGAACCAAAAGAGCCGAGTTAGGTGGCACTTATCCGCACGTGGCAAGGGGCGAGGTAGGCAATCTCACCACATTGTACTGTCCCAAAAATGGTGGGGTTGTCCTGCGGCGCGAGACTACTTCTCCGGGGAGGTGGTGTCAGTCCCTTGGGGGACAGATAATGGCACTCGCGGCACTTTTGTTTTTGTGAGTGTACATACCACTTGCATCTTGTTAGAACATGGTCGCGCAACAATGTGCAATAAATATAGCACGGCTAGTGTTAAGTAATACGGTGATTTACATATGCCTCGTGCATGGGCAAATTGGGTACGAACCAGAAAAATATTTCTATCTATTTAGAATTCTAAATCAAGCCAAGTAAGCGCGGTGCGTAATGTATCGTCTCAAAATATAACAGCAATATAGACTGACAGACGGTTTGAGTACAAGGTATTGAAAATTTGGCTGTGATGTGCGGGATCCACACAAGTCCTGGGCTAAGGTGTAAAGGGAAGTAGCGAACCCAGAAACAATATAATATGATAACGCCCAGACCACTTCAGCTATCTACTACACTATAGACATACGATGTCAACTGTCGTCACAAAAATATCCAACAAGCCAATTTGATGAGTCATGAGTTAAGAGTCAGCAGCTAATATAAGTTATTGGCTGGCTTATTGTCTCTAGATCTAATCAAAACTTTGTTCCCTCCAGAACTCTACAGGCACAGCATAGCCATTTGCGGGTTTATATCACTTTCTTATTTATTTTATTATGTAATATTGTGCTGGCTTGATCTGCCCCTTAACCCCGCCGGCTTTTTGCACCTAGGCTCAGCTGCTGCTGGCATAGTTGTTAATATCACATGTGCTAGAACATCCGGGCCTAAAGAACATGTGACTTGGTTGGTATTCATGGAAAAAAATAATTATTGTGACCCAGAATTATATTTCCAACCGTATCTACTGTACATAAAATCTATTATAACCTAAACCGCTTCAACTTAAAATAGCTTCATACAAGGCAGTAAAAGTATATTACGCCATTCTCTTGGGCAGCGCTCTGTCGACGCTGCTGTCGGTGAACTTGCACGAGTCGTCGTTGAAGGCGTCCCAGAAGAATTTGCTCTTGTCGAGAAGTTTAGAGGACGCCAAGTAACTGTCAATAGCGGCTTTGGCGCTGTCCGTAAGCTCTTTAGTTCTTGAAAAGATCCAAGCGAGTTCTGTGAAACAAGTTGTTTTATTTTATATATAGACAAGCGGAGCTCCGCGGTTTCATCCGAGAAGGATTTGATTATTTCGTACAAACATTCAATCCCTATTTATCCCATTTCCTTCTCAAGGAATGGCTTTACCAAGGAGACTTGGGGTCTTTTCATGTGTCGTCTTTTACTATTGTACCACGAGTAGCGAAAAATACTTATCATTAAAAAAAATAGTTTAACCAAAAAATACGGCAACAATAATTTTTACAGTAAATTGACACTTCTTTAGGAAGATTTTCGGCCTTACTAAATGACATTTATGACGGCAACTGGCCGTGTTGGTGAATATTGCAAAGATTAAACTTGCATGCGCATTGCGCAGAGAGAAAATTCAGAAAAAGTGAGTCAGGGAGTTAACCAGACTTCCTATAACTTTCGACTTAGACGGTCTCTGTCTATGTTATCTCTGTGGATGGTGTACAACGCGCTTCTTCGTGTGTGTAAGTGTTCATTGTCCTGACACGCATATACACATAGCGTAGCTGTGGCAGTCAACTGAGTGCAAGGACGTGTGTTTGTATACAACGAACCAGTGTGTAAGTGTTCATTGTCCTGACACGTATATACACATAGCGTAGCTGTGGCAGTCAACTGAGTGCAAGGACGTGTGTTTGTATACAACGAACCAGTGTGTAAGTGTTCATTGTCCTGACACGCATATACACATAGCGTAGCTGTGGCAGTCAACTGAGTGCAAGGACGTGTGTTTGTATACAACGAACCAGTGTGTAAGTGCTCCTTACCAACTATACTCTTGGTAGCGGCGTCGTATTGACACGCATATTTAATAGCGTAGCTGCTGTAGTCAACTGAGAGGAAGGACATGGCCAGCTTGTATTTGGACACGGTATCTGGAATAAAAAATACAAATAGATTAGGAAATTTAAAGAGTCTTTGTGTGATTGGGCTGGCAGCTTATGATGATGCCACTAACCTCATCAGAGCGCGTCGGTCGTATAGGGCCGCCTTCTGGAGGTACAGAAAGGCGGTGCTATACTTCCCTATGTACCTTCTCTACCTGAGACGGGACTATTTGGGAGTTACTCGGAGAGCAATGAGTCTCCAAGGTACGTGCGAATAGTTCGAATTTTTCGTCACCGTCTGTGGCATTTTTCGTGCGGTTCGGCTCCTTTATGTCGACCAGAAGATCCCTGTGGGTGTGTAATGCCAATAACATCTCCTCCGATGTCATTTCTATTGTAAAATCTAAGTGATACGTGAGGAGGGTGGCCAATCTATCGACGCCGCCTGACTCGATCCTATCCTATCGGGGATGTCTTCGACTGCAAGTTTTTAAGATTTCTTCTAAGAGATTGTAGTCGATTATCTTTGTAGGGACAACTATATTTTCGAGTGGATCAAAATCGAATAGGACCGGCCTGTGGTCTGAGTCTAGCCCGTATATCGGGGCTCTGTTTGCCCTCGCTCCTGATTTTTTAATTATTTTTATAGTCAGTATATTATTTTATATAGGTCCCTGTAAAGAAGGGGTGAAACCACGGAGATATTAATGATAAGAAATCGTCGTTCTGTACCTGAGAACACATAATTGACGGTCCCCTTGAGATGCTCGTCGCTGGAGAGGTCAAGCAGGCCGTCGTACACGAGGCGCCTGCCGCCCTGCACTTCGCTAACCTCCATGACGTAGTCATTGTCTCCTCTTTTAGTGTAGTTGGTAACCACGCAATTGCCGTACTTCTCCAGGTTGTTCGTGTATCTGGCTATTTCATACCAGACGCCTTTTGCGTACTGAAATATACATTGATATATTGTAAATCATTAATTTATGTTATAAAAGTAGATGTGGTTGAAGCGTATGATATATATAATTACTTGGAAATCTGTTGATTCGCTTATGAGGTTTTGTTACACAGCCTTAAGTTCGGAATATCTGACAACACAATTGAGGTCGACGCGGACACTCTTCTTGAACCTGCGCTCGGGGAGCGGTTTAGCTCGGGCAATGAGTCCCTTTTAAATAGCCAATTAATATAAATGAATGAGTAGAGGGATATGTATGTAATTGTTTAATATTTCATTTTCCTATTGCACATCTTAAATCCCTAAAATATGTGTCTTCCTGTAGTACAATTATTGTATTTGGGTTGTTAATAATTGATGCAACTGTGAATATCACGTGTTGGGAGGTGTTCGTGGTATTATTGTGATCAAAACTTTATTCTGCGAAATATTTGTTGAGGCCATGGGTTTGTCGCCACTTTGGAAGCGCACCACATTGGTGCAGCGATGATGTTTCCAGTATATAAGCTATGCCTGTATAGATGGGATTAGAAGTTCACATTTCTAATGCGTACTTTTACAGAACTCGAATTGTATGAGAGTTCGTCTATACTGAGTAACTCGTGATTTCCCCAGAAAGTGGAGACGTTTTGGGATATCTTTTACTTTTTCTGTACAGAACATAGGTGTGGATGCCTAAGGCAGATGGAGAGGGCCATCTGCAGCAATGGTGTTGGGTCCTATCGTCATGCAGTAAGATATGACAGCTTCACACTATGATGTGTGCGCCATGCGCTTAGTGCAGGAGTCCGTAATCAATTTCATGTATGTTGTACATAACATGCGTAAGTTTTCGAAATCAGAAGGTTAAAGGATAAGTTTTCGTCTATCGTAAATATCTAGATATTTAATGGAGGTAACAGCCTCTGTACTGGAGCTGTTTCTTTTGTCACTGCATGCGGAGTGAATAGTTATGTTTGTTAGGTCATGTTTGATAGGTTATTGGATTGCGAAGCTTTCGTCTCATGAAAACTTTTTTTTTGTTTAGTTTGTGTTAGTATTTAAGGTGAGAAGACTATTGTTAAGAATCAGTTTGGCCTTTCTTGGTTTCTTCAAGTCCGTCCTTCCACTATTTGCCTGAAATGTTAGTACTGTCATAAACGGAACATACATATTCGGGAAGTGTGCGTTCCGTTCATATTCCGTATGTTATATACAGCTCATCATCTCACCAGTATTAAACCACTGCTATCTTTTGGTGAAGTAGAATATAAACCAATCAAAGATCTCTTCCAATGTTTTCTAATTTATTTTAAATATAAGCATTAGGACTGTGACGAATGCTCTTGCAAGATCAAGAAATATTCCAACACAGGATGTAGGAAGTGTCAGGATGTAGGAAGTGTCAGGATGTAGGAAGTGTCAGGATGTAGGAAGTGTCAGGATGTAGGAAGTGTCAGGATGTAGGAAGTGTCAGGATGTAGGATGTGTCAGGATGTAGGAAGTGTCAGGATGTAGGAAGTGTCAGGATGTAGGAAGTGTCAGGATGTAGGAAGTGTCAGGATGTAGGAAGTGTCAGGATTAGGAAGTGTCAGGATGTAGGAAGTGTCAGGATGTAGGAAGTGTCAGGATGTAGGAAGTGTCAGGATGTAGGAAGTGTCAGGATGTAGGAAGTGTCAGGATGTAAGAAGTGTCAGGATGTAGGAAGTGTCAGGATGTAGGAAGTGTCAGGATGTAGGAAGTGTCAGGATGGTTGGTAATTATTTCAGTGAGGCAATGAACAGCCACATGACAGTTTCAGCTGAAATGCCACATCTAAATCCGTTCTGATGGTCGGGCAGAAGTTTGTGTTTACTAATGAATTTTGTGTGACGTTTGTTTACCATTTTTCTGATAATTTTGAAATCATGTTTAAAATGGGTCTGTAATTTTCGGGATTGGTTTTAATGCCTTAAACTTTTAAATTAGTCAATAGTATTTTTATTTGTAATTCTTTCACGCCGAAACTACTGAACATGTTGGTTTTATTTATGTCACAATGTACACTGATTAACAAAAATAAAACTCTCCTCCCTAAAAAAATATTGATATAGATTTTACGTGGGTGAATCCGGGGATCACATCTAGTAGGATATAGGAAGTTTAAGGCTGTGAGTTCTTCTATTGCCAGGGCGCATGCAACATAGCGCTACCAGGGCGACTAACCCTGGCAGCGCTTTTTTTGCATCGATAAAGTATCTACATTTCTTTTGCGTTCCTGTAAGTAAGGTGGTGACTAATTTGTCACGGTCCGTGTAGTTTTCGAGAGGTAGACAAACCCACGGGTCGGAAAAGGAGGGCAGCGAGCAGATCCCCCCACTCTTAGATGGTTATGGGCTTCGATAGTCACTAGCTAACTGCTCATCTCCTCCCCATTGGGGGATAGCCGTATGGGTATAAGAAAAAACTATGAATAGGATGTGATTAATTAGAGAGATAAAAAGTTGTTTTAAAGTTAAAAATAATTAATCGAATCACAACTTACCGAGCTCAAGTCAAAATTTGTGAGTTGGTCCACTTTGGGACAGTCCTGTGCCTGCGCAGACGTGAGGAGCGCCGCAATAAACAGTATGTACATGGACATGACGTGAGACGGGTGAGTCTTCTGCTGAGGCGGAGCACAACCGCGCGTATTTATATCATGTCTCGTGTGACTCACACTAAATATTTACATAATTTGGAGCAGTTAAAATAATAATCATATTTTAATGAATAATTAATTTTAATTAAAAATAATTAAAAGTTGAGACATTGCCTCCGTCGGCCTCGAAGATCCACAAAGAGAATGCCTGCGTATCCTAGTGTGGCTAGAAGGCTAGAAGATTCCGAGGCTAGGGAGAAATATGCTGATATATCGGGAAAGCTGTTGCTTGTAAATGAGACGAATGATGTCATTACTACATGGAAAATTAGTCACCTTATGGAAACCGCTTATAGTCACCTTATGGAGCATTAGGCACAAACGATTGGCGTAGCGAAGAGTGGTTCGATGTTAACGACGAGATTCTCGGGATAGCGTTCGAAAAATATAGAGATCCCTTACAACAGTATAGCAGGAGAGGGGTAAGCATTGCATTAGTTAAAGCGAGTGACCAAGAATTGTGCAAGCTGTCTCGACATATAAAAGGCAAATGGTGGCGGGACAAAGCTGGCCAAATACAGTGGCTTGCAGCAAAATAAGCGAGCGGTAGGCGGCATTGACCATGTACCAAACGAGCTACTAAAATTCGGTGGCATGGAGTTGCAGTTGGAAACTCTTTGTTCGAATGTGGGAGGAGGAACGAGTCCCAAATGATTTTGAAGTATCTTACATTAGTGCCACCTACAAGAACAAGGGCGACGGAACCGACTGTGACTCGTATCGTGGTATCTCACTAGTGTAAGCCTCTAGTAAGGTCTTCGCAAGAATTTTACTGAACCGCCTAAAGAACCTGTCAGAAAGTTATCAACTCGAAACCCAGTTTAACTTCCGACCTGACCGAGGCACGTATAAAGCTACTTTCTCAGTACGTCAACTTCAAGAGAAAAGCAGAGAACAAGGACGACATCTGTATCTTTGATTTGTTGACTTTGAGTTGGCATTTGACAGTGTGAGTTGAAGCCCTCGGGGTGGTACTCGGAAAGATGATGCACAAAGAAGTTTGTGAGACTTCTGCATGACAATATGCAACTCTGCATCTCTGTGGATGGGACAGTCAGATTCTCTCCCCGTTACCTGTGGGGTAAAACGAGGTTGCGTCTTATCACCCACTCTGTTCGCTCTGTACCTTGCAGTAGCAGTCGGAGTGGTCATAGAAACTGTTTCTGAAGGGATTCGTATTCGCTTCCGTACAGATGGCAGCCTCTTCAACCTGGCCAGACTGAAGGTCTCACATGTACTGATCACAGAGATCATGTATGCTGACGACCTGTACTTTTTTACAGAATTCCCGGGTGTTACAACAGCGGATGTCTGTCTTCCACCACGTATGCTGCAAGTTAGGTCTAAACATCAATACCAAACCGAAGTGATGTCCTTAGATACACATGTTCTTCAGACACTAACAATAGAGCTTGACGTGGAAGTGCTGAGGCAGGATGATAGATTTCGTTACTTGGGAAAATAGTATTTTATAACATCTAATTGTGACCTTGACTCTGAGATCAACAACAGGATCAGTGTTGCAGCTGCATCATTCGGGAAGTTCTGGGGTCTTCTGCTCGCATGACTTTAAGCTAGCTACTAAGGTTTCGGTGTACATGGCGATCGTACTGCCTGAACTTTTCTATTCCTCTAAGATCTTTATCGGCACCATATACGTTGTCTAGATAGATTTCCAATACAAGAAAGTACAATGATGAAAATCACACGGTCCGACAAAGTGCGAAATACCGAAGTTTTGAGACGGGCCAATGTGTGTGAGTGTGAGAGAGGCCAGTGGCATTGAGGCTTATATAATTCATCGCCGACTTCGGTGGTGCGGTCAAAGTTTCAAAGGAGAGACTGGCAAAGCGCATCTCTTAATCTGAGCTGGAGGGCTAGCGCAAGCTTGTCGGGCGGCTTCTTTGTCATAAGGATGTTCTGAGGTGTCACATCAAAAGATGCACTATACAACCATCTGGTTAGGTGAGCTTGGCAGCGACCGACATGGCGTGAGACTGTGAAGATACGAACCCGCGAATTCGGAAAACAGCGCTTAGAAGACCTCGACTCCAAACGCGATGAGTACAAAAGTCGTTCTCTCGCCGAAATTCACTATCATTACGAGAGCGACAAGCTCACTCGTCAACACTGTGGAAGGCAGTTTGCCGCGAAAATCGGCAACGTAAGCCAACTTCGTGCGCATCAGCGCCAAACATGATAAGGAGTCGAAGTGCTCGCCACGGCCGAAATCGGTCGGGAAAATCATAATATCGAGGAAAGATTTTCTTTAGCTGAAAGTCTTTTTCTGGTAAAGACAATCCGTATCACTTTTTAAAAGATTTTGCCTTTATACTGTGTGTATAAGTGTTGGCAAAATAGTAGACTCACATTCATTTTGCCTTTACACTGTGTGTTTGAGTGTTGATAAAGCAGTAGTCACGTTCATTTTGCGTATACACTGTGTGTCTGAGTGTTGACAAAGTAGTAGTCACATTCATTTTGCCTTTACACTGTGTGTCTGAGTGTTGACAAAGTAGTAGTCACATTCATTTTGCCTTTACACTGTGTCTGAGTGTTGGCGAAGTTGTAGTCACATTGTCAACAAAATAGTAGTCGCATTCATTTTATCATTTACAGCCTGGTTTTTTTCACTTGTTTCTTGTAATAATGTGATTACCGTTTAGGTGTCTCTATGGTGTAGTCGTTAGCGCTTCGGACTCCCTTTACGGTATACCAGCTTCGAACACCTCCGTCAGGTTTGTAGAGGTCAGATGTCAATCGCTCTGTGTAGAAACTGGCGCTGTGTGTCCACTCTCCTGGCTAAGGTATCCGGCGCCGATATCATCTGACGTGGAAACGGGATAAGGCTAGGACGAAAAGGATAGGGTTTTTATTGTTTTGAACTGCTACAATGATGTCTTGTTTCCTCGTTAATGGATTATCTTTAAATTTGTACCCAGCGTCGGAAAGAGGGCAATGATTTTCGAGTGTGTGTAATGTTTTGCGATATATCCATACATAGCTAATGCATGTATATATATATACATAGCTAATGCATATATGTAAAAAACAAGGCTAGTTAGTAGCCACCTTTGCAATCGGGACACATTTATAACTTCTGAGTAAGCTACAACGGGTTCATATCAGTACCGTATGTGCTTTACGTATATGCTGGTATTACAATATACTTTAGTAATTAAAATAGCATGTTGCATTACGCTCAGGTTCTGGAGTTGAGGCCACGTATGGGAAAACGAAGTGTTGGTGGACCGTTCACCAGGTGGGAAAATGATCTCCGTGCAGTAGCCGGTCCGGGATGTATGCGAGTGGTAGGAGATCAGTCGTCTTGGCGTTCATTGAGAGAGGCCTGTGTCCAGCAGTGGGCCGATAAGGACTGATAATGATGATGATTGTATTTCAATTATTAAATTAAATTATTTGAGTAAATAAAACAATAATCAAATACCAACTGAGATGTTAAAGATACGAGAAATTGATAAATTACTAAATTACTTACAAAATTCATGTTTTATAATCTTTTAGAATAAGTAAATAATATATCAAAGTTTACATATTGCATTAAATTACAGAATTACCTAGTCACATTAAATTACAATCTAAATCGTACTCCCCCCTGTACCTCGGAGAATTCGCTTAGCTGTCGTGTCTGTTCGTCCGACTAGTATTCGCGCGTGCGGCGCTACCACCACATCGGAGCAAGAGGACGGGCACTGAGTGGCTGGATAGTCTCCCAGAAATATTGCTATACATTACATAAGTGTGCGTATATATTACACAAGTAGCAGCAAGGCAAGCACCGGCCTTCTAGGCTGACTCGTATACAGCAGCAACTGGAAGGACGCCTCAGGGTCTGCTGCCGGAGGCTGTTCGCGCGTGCAGTACTACACACACGACACGTACAGTCTCCCGCGCTCGCCCGCGTGCTGCACCATCAGCAACACACCCTTATCATCCTTGGTGGAGTTTCGTCAGATTCATTCTTAGCGGATGTCCGCACCCTAAAGGGAAGCTGCCGGCCAAGTTCCAAGTTTCTGAGGTTACGTTATCAATCGGCGAGAGGTGTTTCGCTTTTATATTCAAACTTTTTTTAGAAATCGGAGCCTTCCAAAGGTTATAGGTGGACTGAGCCAGTCCACCCGTGATCGTTGTAAATGTATGCGTGGTCGCTGTAAAGCTTCTGACACGTTGGGCTGGTGAAATAATTAAATAAACCGCGACAAATCCGTAAAAGTAGTTTTATTGTAACGTTCTGTTTGTTGTCGAGAAAATCTATCACATACAGACCGAGAGACGACTTCATTATACATATAAGATAATTCTACGGCAGTTGTGTTTCTTGCGGACGAGTCAGTTCTGGGTGAACTCCATAGTGAAAGCGTTTCAGTAGGAATATTGAACTCTTGTAGCGCCCTTCTGTTTGTTGTGTACAAATTCCCAAAAAGTGTACAGACCTGTCTTACCGCCCGACTCCTCTCCCAGATGCATCACCCGCACGATATAAACCGCTGCCGCTACCTTTGCTAACTAATATGGAAAATCTATTTAAAAGCTGTTACTGTTTCACATAAAAGCTGCTGGACTGGCTCAGGGACTTACAATCTCATGCATTAAACTACACACACAGCTGTCAGCTTCACGTGCTATTGCTTTCCCGATATTGATGGCAGTTCGGGGTTCGTGGCCTCGCTGGCCTGGGCCCCCCAATTTTGCAGCGTGACAGGCAGCGACAGATTAAACCGCTGAACCCTCTCTTTTTTGTGGGGAAACGCATTTACGCGCCTTCACCAGCCCTGGGTGGGGTCCAGTGGTGTGTGGGGCTCGCGGCGCATGATAGTGCCGGATACCCACAAAAACCTCCGCGAGTGCCACCAGAGCCGTCTCTGTTGAGGTGCTCCGGAACAACAAATCGTCAGGGCACCTCAACGGCCAGTCAGTCCCCTAAGGGACCGACGCCTCCTCCACAGCAGTGTTGCCCCGCACCACAGGAAAACCACCAACTTTGGGACCGTGAAATGGGGTGAGGTTCCCATACTCGCCCTTTGCGCCTGTTGCTCTTTTCCACTCTTCTTATACTCTTATAAAAGTACACGCGACGACGGAGGACACGCTCTTTATACCCCTCTGGGTATAAGTGCGTGTCCTCCACCTGCTCATTAGCCCCTATACTTATAAGGGGGTGCGAAGAGCTTCCCCCTCGATTTAATTGGTTTCGCCTGGGCTCACCTGAGGCTACTGGGCCCCACCGTCACGACAAGGCTTGAAACACGACTTGCGAAAATTCAACTTCAGTGGGGGTGAAATGAATAATGTATGTGATGTAAAACTTCCTCATTTATGGACTTAGAAGAAGTATCGAAATTAGTAATCCCAAGATAATTATAAAACTAGCGATCTGTCCCAGCGTCGCCTGGGAATGGAGGAATCGCTCCATACATCCGCGCGAATCTGTTCAATGGATTTTAAGAAAATCGATCACAAACAGACAACTGTTTGGGACTTCGTTTTATGATATACACATATGAAAGTAATATTTTATAGCTGTTATTGTTTATGTAACGTAAATATAATTAATCACTTCGCATTCTCCTCAGTTACCTGTATACTCGTGTAATTATACATAATTATTTTATTTGTCCTTAATTACCATATTTTGGCATTTAAATTAATTTAAAATTGAAATATAATGAATTTTAATATAACATACAAAGTACACATTATGTAGGTGCCAGTTTATGAGATTTAGATTTTTTATGAGTATAATAATTTATTGTGATGTTGTTTGTTGATACCTAAATTTTATTTGGCTCATAAAATTTTATAACATTTAATATTTTTATATTACGGTGATGGGATACACCTTGTTCTATGTATAGGCGACACCTTGCCAGCTTGTAGTTGACAAGGCGAGTCGTAGTGGATCACAGTATCGAGGGCTATCCCAGGGCACCCTTCGTCTGTCGCGCCGCACCGACTGCTGTACTAACTGGGCCTGAAGGTAAGGGGACGACATTGCACGGTGCAGACGTCGGAGGGGGCTGATTCAGGTTGCCGTATCCGCTCCCCAATATAATATAAGTCTGTCATGAGTCCCGCTTGAAGTCGTGGCTACGCTGTTGCGGTCCGTCCGGTCGAAGAGGAAAGGGGGCAACGGGCAACGCATACGGCATAGTAATTATGCTAATGTTTGTGGGTGTCGGTAAAAGCAAGCGAAGGCTTAGTCTTTTCGTCGTCACCCTTTACTAAAAAAAAATAGGCTCATTTTTACTTGGATTCGCCCAGTTACGAGTTGTGAGGTAAGAATCATTAAAAAAGTACAGCGACTAGACTTGTTTGAATTAGTTAAAAGTGAACAAACCACTTAGACAGTGGTGTGCACTTTATATGACGTGCTCGCGGCCGCAGCCGCCGGGGCTGGGTGTGGTTTTTTGAGTTATTCTCGTAAATTACAATTTAACAAAAAGCGCATAAATTGTTACGTGTATTCTACACGTAGATACCTGGAAATTTGTGGCCACATCGTGAACAGAAATGTTATTTATTGCATAAATATTCATGGTTAAACTTATAGTAAAGTAATGTTAATATTTTTCGCAATATATACATACATAAAACGACGAACACCACAGATGTTTAATGTGGTTGATCACTAATTATGCCTCGCGGCCTCACTCGTGTGTTCCGCAGACACATCTGATATTTGTTACAGCGTCTGATGGTACATAGCTGATAGCTTTCCGCGGTAAATGGGCTGCCTTACGCCAAAATTATTTTCAAATCGGATTTAGTAGTTTCCGAGATTTAACACGTTCAACCAAACAAACATACTTTATAATACTAGTATTAGTACATTTTGATATTATTTGGTACGCGTTTTTTAGTTAGTAATGTTGTAAGAGGATGTGGCATGCTGCATTGTAGCCGAATTGGGCCGGTACGGCCGGGGAGGTACCTCCCACTCACGTGATACCGGTTTATAGTAAGCCTGAGCCATAATGGATGGACGAGGAAAGGAAATTTACTACCCACTTGTCATCCCCATCCCCGTATATATGATAATTATGCGGATGTATATGGGCCACGGCAGACTTCAATAGGCTCAGATTGCTCGTTTGCTCCCTTATACTATCATAAAATCATAAACATATATAATAAAATACTACAGCTAAACAATATTGAACCGGTCCAAGTACCACAAGTACAGCAGGCCAAGTTCATGAAGTCTCACCTGTGTGAGGTGTGCTAAGCAGCAGGCCAAGTTCATGAAATGTCACATCTGTGTCAGGTGTGGGAGTTGGGTCGCACCCAGGTGTAGAGATCACTCGCAGCTCACTTCACTCGGTGGCCCAAGATACAAGTCGTGTTATGTTCGCAGTGACTCGGTCCGCACAGTTCGCTCGCGCGCCTACTACTTCGGCCCTCACTACTTAAACTCCGTGGCTCTACTTATTAATAACAATTATGTTTTATTTATCACTTATTATATCATATTGATTGGTGACACCGATTGCTCATTTGTCTCCTACTGCTATCTATAATATACTTTTGAAAAATAGCAAGTCCTTTTATGTACTTCTTATAGTGGATAAAATATTGTGAACGAAAAGTTGGCATAATGGAACTGATTACAGTAAAACTACAGATTCTATTGCGGTTTATTTAATTATTTAACTAGCCCGACGTTTCAGAAGTTTCAGCAACCGTGGTCACGGGTGGACTGAGATGACCCATGTCCCGATGTTATAAGTTTTTAAAAGCACCCAAAGAATTATAATTTTAGTAATTCCGATTAAGTCTTGAGGTGTTATGTTTAGTTTTTGATTTGATTATGTTTACCACTAGGTAACAAGCAGAGGGTAGAACCCAGCCATCTTCTCTATGGATTAGCCTTGGAAGAAATCGGAAAACAACTAAAGTTATAATTCTTCGAGTACTTCTAAAAACTTATAACATGAAGACATCTGTCATCTCTTGGCGTTCATTGAAAAAAGCCAGATGACCAGCAGTTGAGGGATAAGGGCAGGGAATGATGATGATGATAATACCTCAACAAGTAAACCTGCTTCAGTTAAGTGAAGCCCTCTACCTCTTACTATAATAACCCACATTGAAGGTTACTCTAATCCTTGTAAACGTGTATTTCTATTCACAAGAGACGTGCCACATTTCGTCAGAGGCTCTTTGCAACGGCAAAGCTACTGATCGATTTCCTAGTAATGTCATTGCCGTTTTATTTTACTATGGACATAAGGAACCAAAGTATATATTGTTCCGATTATTTATTTATTCCTGATTGAGGTTGGTATACTTATAAGAGAACACAATCCGAGGACTTATAAGAGACAAACAATATATAAATAAAACTATCGGCACACAAATTTTCGCTACACACTAATTTTATGAGGTTCTAATGAGGAGGGTGGGGATATTTTTCCCGTCATAAACAAAAACAAATAACTCGTATATATATATATATATATATATATATATATATATATATATATACTACTCAAAACAAAATAAGGGCCACTAAGATTTTTTGATGTATCATGAAAATAATAAAGACATTAACTTGTTAAATTATGTAACTACAAAATAGTGTTATTGATTATACTCGTAATATAGGGCAAAAGTTTCTTAAAACATTAACTTGTTAAATTATGTAACTACAAAATAGTGTTATTGATTATACTCGTAATGTAGTGCAAAAGTTTCTTAAAACAATGATCATGAATTGTTTCTTTATGCTCATAATAAAGTTGGCCAGTTTGAATGAACAACATGAACAAAGAAATCACCGGAAAAAGACAAACGACTGTTCTTGTCACTTTTGTTTCTCCTTTTTAATAACGAGTATGTCCTCCTCTCTTAGCAGTACACTCCAGAAGCCTCGAATGCATACTCTGGATTAAATTCCTCATGTTTTCATCTAGAATCTCCTCCCATGCATCTTTTAAAGCGTCAATCAGCTGCTGTTGGTTAAGAACCCTAGCTCTTCGTTTCAATTGGTCACACAATTGCTCGATCGGATTTAAATCCGGACTGTTAGCTGGCCATGGTAATACCTCAATATGGGACCCTTCTAGGACAGCTTGGGTTGATCGAGCTGTGTGTGCACGGGCATTATCTTGCATCAGGATGAATCCAGGCCCCACTCGCTGTGCAATTGGGATCACTTGAGGCCTGATGACGTCCTCGATGTAACGTTCAGCAGTTACGGTACCGGAATTTAAAATGGCGAGCTCGGTTCTATCATGTAAACTAATCCCACCCCAAACCATTACGTTGGGACCACAGACTTCGTCAACTTCATGAATCAGTTTTCGGAGTCCTGCACTCCAAAAACTGATCGCCGCGTCGTCTCCACACTCTAACACGCCGTTCATTATTAAGAAATTTTACTTTGCACACGTCTGTAAAAAGGACCTTGCCCCACTGTTTAATATCGTCGTTGTTATGCGAAGTCTACCAGAACCAGGACTCCTGGCAACACTGCCAGTGTTTTGGAAACGATTTCATACGTTTTAGACAGCTCTTTGAGAAAAACACAACTGCAAACCCACGTAACGTTGAGAAAGTCCTACTTGAATTATAGTTATGGCTCTGCTTGCTGTAATTGTATCCATGGGCCTTCGTACTGGTGGCATGATTAACGCGAGATGATTTTCTTAAAATGGTGGCCAATACTTTCAATTTAGTAACACGAACACATAAAATAAAAAAATCATAAAAGTAATCAAACACCAAAGAGCTCGTAACATGAATATAGTGCTACTTATCAGTTACTTTCAGTTTACTAAATTGCAATGTATATAAACTAGTGGCTCTTACTTTGAATTGAGTAGTGTATAAGTAACATAATGGGCAAGACAGCTTAGATTTTTTAAATTAAATTTAAAATGTTATAACCCACACAGGGTTAGTATATTTAAATTGATATCTCTAAATCTAAGTTTAAGTATTCAAATCTATCACAAATGAGTGATCAAGCTGAGCGAAGCGTGTCTCGTGTGTAGAATCCTCTAGTGTTCAAGGGCGCGTCGGTAGTCCCTTACCAACTATTTGTCATATGGCTCGTTTACTTCTTAAAAATTATCCTTTAAGGGCGCTATTTTTACCCGCCTACTTTACTAATGCAATAACTCTGTCTTTGTGAATAGCACCAACAATACAATTCCATCTGCTTGTACTTTTCGGCGGCAATCAAGAAACCGGCTATACAAGAAAGCATTGAACTGGATTGAAGTATCTCTGGGAGCAGGCTCAGACGGCATTCCAGCTGTATTTATTAGGAATTGCTTTAAATCCTTAGCTAAACCACTTCATGTAATTTTTAATACTTCCTTATCTAAGGGGACCTTCCCTTGTGTATAGAAGTCAACCAACATAGTGCGTATTTCTAAAGGCGGAAACTCAAATGATTTTTTGAGCAATCGACCTGTGTCTATGTTGTGTTTATTTGGTAAAATGTTGGAATATCTTATCTATCCTACTTTAACTAATCACAATAAACCACTGTTAAGGTGGTTTTTGTAACAAAATGTCAACACTGCCAAATCTTGTGATTTTTACTAGTAACATATCCGAATCCTTAGGTAAATCACTGCAAGTCGACGCTGTATATTCAGATATGAGTAAGGCCTTTGACAGAGTTCCTCATAATTTGCTTCTGGACAAGCTGTCGCTTTTTGGTGTGTTTGGCTCTTTTTACTCTTGGATTACAGCATTTTTGTTTTATAGATCCCAAAAAGTTGTAGTTGGTGGACATGAGTCTTTCAGATTCGAGGTTAAATCAGGAGTTTCTCAAGGATCTCACTTGAGCCCAATATTATTTTTGATATTTATAGATGATCCGGGCGATAACGTTAAGTGCTCTTGGTTGTTACTGTTTGCTGAGGACTTTAAATTGTATAAAATTATTAGAAATGTAGATGACTCATATCAATTTCAAGAAGATATCAAGGAAATCCTATAGTGGACTAACATACAAAAATTTCCATTAAACATTAATAAGTGTAAACACATAAAATTTCATCGCAAACGTAATTTTATAAAAAGTTCGTACTATATAGATAACAATATTTTAGAGGAAGTTAGTCAAATTCGGGAGCTACGAGTGATTTTAGATACTAAACTGAGTTTCATTCCCCACGTAGACACGCTTATTAGTAAATCATACAAATTGTTAAGTTTTATCTGGCGGGATTGTAAAGTTTTCAAGAATAGGAATGCTCTTAGTTTAACATATAATGCACTCGTTCGCAGTTCGCTTGAATACTGAAGTAATATGGAACCCCCACTACAGGTGTCACATTGATCGAATTGAAAGAGTTCAAAAACGTTTTCTATTTTCATTAACAGTCCACGCCAAGCAACTTCCTTTACTCGATAGCTATTCAGACTATTAAGTTATTTTAAGGTAAATGCTATGGAAGACTGTCGTTGAATAGCAGACCAAATATTGCTTTTTAAGATTTTAAGAAACCTTTTATACTGTCCTATGTTGTTAGAGAAAATATTAAGTGTAGTTCCTCGTCCCGGACAGAAGTTTTACAATCCGTCCTTTTTCTACAAATTGTTTTAAGTCAAGCATCGGTAACCACGGTGTGTTCACCAGAATTTGTCGTCAACACAACCTGATGCTTAAAGAGATAAAAATTGACATTTTATCGGAAATCTTAACAACGTTTATAAAGGCGTTATACAACTGGTAGGACATAATTTAGGCGTTTCTTTTATGTATGGCAAAATTTCGATTTTTATTGTTGTGTTCAATGCCATGATTTGTAATTAATTAGCACAGTGTTTTTGTTTTTACTTTTAGAACTTTAGAATAGTAATATATAATTCATGTAGGCATGTTGATTTAGCCTGTTATTGAATTTGCATTCCACTGTTCTAACTTTATCAACTGTTTGAAATTGAATGTAAATGTAATGTAAAATCTTTTGGCTTATTAAAAAAAAAAATGACTAAACTTACAACGTTACTGGATGAATGTTGTCAACGTGTATTATGGAAGTTAGTCGCGTTGGCTGAAAATTATTAGAAAGTGTTATCATCATTCATTCATTAAGGATTACTCAATTAGTCAACTGCCGTGAAGTTCTATCCGTTTATGAATTTGAAACAATGTTTGAATGAACATTAATTAACTTTAAATACATAGCCTCTAAATAATGTGCTCCTGTTTCCATCACTCTTTAACGGCACCGCTATGACGATAGTTTAGAAAAAAAAGAAGCAACTCCCTAAGTAGTACACCCAATACTAAGTAGAAATCGCGAGGGCTCCGCTAGTATAAAAAAAAAAAATGAATACATCTGGACATTAGCGAGCACAGCTGCTGATTCTGAATCAGTTGAAAAGTAAATGACAACGACTAGACGTTTTCTTTAATATCTATTTGAAGGCATCACAATCTTGGATTTACTTCTAATTAGAATTACAAAGTGCTCCTGACGTTGAAGGGAGAGTCGTGAAGGACTGCCCGGAACACTCAGCAGCGTGCACCAGACACACATATTTGTGCTAAGGTTGAGCTCGCGAGAGTCGTGAAGGACTGCCCGGAACACTCAGCAGCGTGCACCAGACACACATATTTGTGCAAAGGTTGAGCTCGCGAGAGTCGTGAAGGACTGCCCGGAACACTCAGCAGCGTGCACCAGACACACATATTTGTGCAAAGATTGAGCTCGCGAGAGTCGTGAAGGACTGCCCGGAATACTCAGCAGCGTGCACCAGACACACACATTTGTGCAAAGATTGAGCTCGCGAGAGTCGTGAAGGACTGCCCGGAACACTCAGCAGCGTGCACCAGACACACATATTTGTGCAAAGATTGAGCTCGCGAGAGTCTTTGAACTCGCTATTTGCCGTTTGATATGATGTTGAAGCAGTTTATTTACTTTACTTCAGTAAAGTTTACATTCACTCATTGTATACAGAAGCAAACGTCTGCCTGTACGTCAATAACTGTCTGTGCGTCTGTCAAGAAATTTAACTGGTTTCTTCGGCAGACCTAGACTAATAAAAGTTGGCAATAAGTGAGCTAATGTAATAAAGATCGAAAAAAATCCTAAACTTGTTAACTTATAGCACATAAGGTTATGCGAATCATTGATCCTGTCTAGTCCTGCATCGAAAAATCTTCTACAAGAGGTACAAAATACCTGCGGCTGTTACTACTCCTTCTCACTGCTGTTACTTTTCAATAACGCCGAGATACTTCGAATGCATCAAGGCAGACAACTTCACTTCGCCATCTGCTATTCGGCGTCATTCGGTATCGAACACCTCCATACCAGTTCTACAAACTTCAATGGGCTTGCGATAAACAGCTCGCTCTTCAGCATACCTGCTCGCATGTCAAGCAAGTTCTGCGAGACAACAAGCTTCGGGTTCCCCGTCTGCTCCACAGAAGCCGAGTGAGACCAGCCACTGTCGAGCGCTTACCTGTAATATTACCACATTTAGAAGGGGTGACTGATAAAATTGTATTCTCGAGCGAACTTTAATAAAAACTTATTTTAAGCCACCAAAGAATGTTAGTCAGTTCTTACCATCAGTGAAATGACATATCCCCTCTGCAAGTTGCATTAGTGTGCAAGCTTGATTGTGACTCTTTATTATGGGAAAACTAAAAGATCTATAAAAACTCGCGTTAAAGAACATATAGCCGATATGAAACACCGACGTGTTACAAAATCTGCGGTCTGTGAGCATGCTGAAGTTGGCCCCTGCCATTACACTAGATTTGGTAACGCGCAAATCCTCACAAGGGAACACCGATTCCTTCCATGGATGACCCGTGAGGCTATTGAAATTAAAAAATATCCAAATTTTAACAGAGAAGATAGCTGGGCTTCCCTCCGCTTGGGACCCAGTGGTGAACATAACCAAATCAAAAAGTAAACATAAAACCTCAAGAGAGCAAGATATAATAAGTACTGTTTGCGTTAATCGAAACAGCTAAAATTATAATTCTTCGGGTACTTTTAAAAGCTCGGTTCCTCTGGACATCTGTCATCTCAGTCCACCCGTGACCATGCTGCTGTAAAGCTTCTGAAATGTCGGACTATTAAATAAACCGCAATAAAGTCCGTAAAAGCAGTTTGATTGTAAGCAGTAGAGCTCCTTTTATATAATTGATAATTCGTGCATCGTGACACGAAAAATGTAGTCTCCCGGGCGGAAAAGGAAGAAAACTATTTAACTATCTATTTTTTATTTAATTATATATTTTAGGGATGGCAGGTAGCGTCAGCCATCCCAAATATATCCAGCCGCAAAAAGGAAAAAAGTGACATCTCTTCAACACAGAGCACACCTTGAGCCTTACAATCAAAGATGGCAGATATAATAATTGTTTGAGACTTTCACGTTTGTTACACATTTTGCAGTTATCTGACGAGTTTTAACGCGATACTTAAAATAGTAAAATATTCGTCGCGTGACCACAGCTGGTGTAACTCGGTCGAAACATCGAGGAAGGTCTTTACAAGGACTTATCCAGTACCTTGTAATAAATATTTTAAGGAACGCGTTAAAACCCGTTAGAAAATGACAGATATACTTTTTTTTTTAATGTTTAAGTAGCAAAAATATAATTGCTACAGGTGGCAAATTGGCAAGGGGAGAGAAAAGAAGGGCAATGCATCGGCATAGTGATTATGCGGATGTTCATCAGGGTTGGTAATCGTAAAAAGTATCCGATTTCTCCTTTGCCCCCTTATAATATAAAGAAGATATTGTTGATGCACTTTTCGAAATAGACCTTTTAAACCTGCAAATCTATAACTTTACAATGTAAACTCTAAAATCTGAAAACCATTAGAAAACTCAGTAGCTTCCAACTCACGCTCCAATATAGCATAGCCAAGTTCTTTGATTAATTTATCTTTTCACTTGGCATTTAATAAAACTATAGCACCGGTAGTGAACTCGGACGCTGGCGACACTCGCCCGCTGTGCCGCACGGTGTATATGAACAGTGCCCGGCGTACTAGTTGTGAGGACATAACACCGCCGGTAGTGAACTCGGGTGCTGGCGACACTCGCTCGCTGTGCCGCAAGTGTGCATATGAACAGCGCGCGGCGTACTAGTTGTGAGGACATAACACCGCCGGTAGTGAACTCGGGTGCTGGCGACACTTGCTCGCTGTGCCGCAAGTGTGTGTATGAACAGCGCGCGGCGTACTAGTTGTGAGGACATAACACCGCCGGTAGTGAACTCGGGTGCTGGCGACACTCGCTCGCTGTGCCGCACGTGTGTATATGAACAGCGCGCGGCGTACTAGTTGTGAGGACAAAACACCGCCGGTAGTGAACTCGGATGCTGGCGATACTCGCTCGCTGTGCCGCACGTGTGTATAGGAACAGCGCGCGGCGTACTAGTTGTGAGGACATAACACCGCCGGTAGTGAACTCGGGTGCTGGCGACACTCGCTCGCTGTGCCGCACGTGTGTATATGAACAGCGCGCGGCGTACTAGTTGTGAGGACAAAACACCGCCGGTAGTGAACTCGGGTGCTGGCGACACTCGCTCGCTGTGCTCGCTCGATGTGGTGGTAACTTTACGGCGATATTATGTGAGATTATTTGCCTAGTTGAAAACAAAAAGGCACATTAAAGACCACCTAATAAGCAAAAAGATATTTATTTTCATTCTTCTCTATCGTATAAATACTTTATAACTGTCTTCTTTGTGTTTCATCAGTAAGTGTAACCCGCGTGTGAGTTTCACTTGTAAAACAGCGAAACGCAACTTACGTTACGTTAACTGAGACAACGCATACAAATTAGTACACGTATCAGGCGCGAGTTGTAAGTTCCATAAATAGAAACTGTAAAGTCATTCGTTTGCTCACTCTAACAGTAGTATAGTTGTGTTAGCCCAAATATTTTTAAAACGTCACTGTTCGTGGATCATACAGAGGGACTGAGGTGTAATTTAGTTTAGCCGTAATAACCGTAGTAATGATTATTATGAATGAGCTATCGAGACAAAGCAACGGCATCGTGTTAATTCAACATACAAAGAGTGATTCTCCAGCCGCTCTTTAGCCACCCCTTCTTATAAGAGGGGTGCACAGGGCATATCACATCGCATGTATATCATGACGTGTTCCCGCTCGTATCACGCCGCTTCAAAATTGATGGCAATGCTATAGCGCTTCGTGCGATTTGTGAGTTTCCGATAGCCTATTCAGATGGTTGCGATAAACGAGGTTAGCGCATGTGTATAACCATTATCCGTGCTGATGGAAATGAGTGCCGGTTGTCGCCGAATGGCTTCCATTACTCGTTTGTCTCCCTGGTCCATAAAACTATTATCCAGCAAGCAGTTTTACAACAAAGTTTTAAGCAGCCCATTTAAATTCTAATATTAAATTTCTGTTATTTCATTTTAACATTTTGAATATTCTCGACTGTTTCTACATTCTTGTCGTTAAAAGCTGAATTAATATTTCAAGGATTAACAATCAAATATTGTTTGTTAAATTTATATGACAAATTTTCCTCAATCTTAATTAATTTTCTATGAAGTTTCATTGACATATGATTCAAATGACACATACATTAATGAAGTACGAAGTTCAGCTTCGTTGGCACCAGCCATTTTTAATGATTTTATTCCACACAACATTATGCTATATGGTTATCGGTGGTTAGTTTTAAACAGAGATAATGCAATGCTGCATAGGAGGAGGTAGTGCGATCTGACATCAGTTGTCGGTGGGGACCTGTCATAGGAGGAGGTAGTGCGATCTGACATCAGTTGTCGGTGGGGACCTGTCATAGGAGGAGGTAGTGCGATCTGACATCAGTTGCGGTGGGGACCTGTCCAAGTCGAGCATCATCGTAGCGATGCTCGGCAGCGACGAGTCCTACCAATTGAACCGAGGAGGTGGCGGCTCTTGGTACCCCTCCTATAAGAAGAGGAGACTAAAGAGCAGGAGGAGGTGCCGTTTTCTGTACCCATACAATAAGAAGAGGGGACAAAAAAGCAAAAAGTGGCAGCGCTTTTGCTCAAGGGGCAAGAGGTGAGGATAGGAACCTCACCCCATTGCACTGTCCCAAAGTCGGTGGGGTTGTCATGCGGTGCGGGAAAATCCCATCTGTGGAGGTGGCGGCGGTCCCTTCGGGGACTTGTCGTCGAGGTGCCTTGATGATTTGCTGTTCTGGGCACCTCACCAAAGGCGGCACTGGTGGCACTCGCGGTGGTTTTAGTAGGTATTCAGCACTAAATAATGTGCCGCGAGCCCCACACACCACTGGACCCCACCCAGCGCCAGTGAAGGCGTGTAAATGCGTTTCCCCGCGTCAACAAAAAAGAAGGTTCAGATTGTGACAGGTGTCCTGTGGATGCAAATAACTATTCATTTTATTGTGCTATACCGCAAGCTTCGAATGTATTTTGTGAATAACTTTTGACCAGGGATATTTTATTGAATATCAGTCCTATGTTTACCTCTACTGAAACGAGTCGCCAGATCGTAGCCGCACACTCTCACATAACTCTCACAACCTTTCTTAATAAAGGTTTCAGTGAGACATATTAAATCATAGCCATATACATTGCACGACATCAATTCCTCCTATGCAACGGAAATGGGCCGCCTCGACCGGGGAGGTACCTCTCGCTCACATAATACCGCTGTAAAGTGACATCTTTAGAGTCGCGTCTTGTGCGGTTTCTGTGCACCCGTTGGTCCATTGGAGGGAGGGGGG
>JAFELO010010717.1:267124-330230 GCA_017140195.1 Eumaeus atala | reverse complement strand
CAACGAGCACATTGTGTATCTTATAAATTAAGAATTTTTACTCCGCGCGTTCCGAATAGAAGAAAAGAACAAATGAAGTTTACGGCTGAGTTGAGGGTTCGAGCGGGAACGGGACTCTCGTCGTCGACATCTATACATATATATGACGACATGATGTTATATAGAGGAAACATTTGATTGTTTTTTTACACCGAATAGGCTCCGAAACATTCCAGTCCGTTTTAACAATTCCTTTATCATTGGCATCGTACGTTATCAGTGATGAACATAGGTTATATACCATTTCTAAAACATTTTAAACGTTTTCAAATTTCGAGGATGTAACCAAAATGTGAAAAAAAGTAGTCCCTATTTAGCTGCAGAAATTTGCAACTGTCCTGAGTGACTTGGTTCTGTCATAAATTTATATAGATACTAAATATAAATAGATACTAAATATAAATAGATACTAAATATAAATAGATACTAAATATAAATAGATACTAAATATAAATAATTACTGTTTGTCTGGACGTTATACGACGTACGGCATTCGATACAGTGTCGGCCCCCATTCTAATACAGGAACTGGCGGCTGTTGGAGCGAGAGGTCTTACTCTTACTCTTGACTTACTTCGATCGAAAACAAGGTGTTGAAATTGGGAAATATATTCAGTCTCACTCTGAATAAAGTTAAAACGAATAATATATTCTGTTTTAGCTCAAGTAATAGAACACGCCCTGATAAGGCATTAGCTAAGTATCACTACAATCATGAGATTGTAATGATAAAAACTCCTGTAATTGTGTACCCATAACACAGGTTGAATATGCGATACACTGAGGAATGATAGTAGGTCAGGGATGCAAATGGCACTCACATATTGATTCTACGTGCTGTCGTATACGGAAACTAAATTGTGTTAAAACAGACGAGATCTGTAGCTAAGTAATAAAAAAATTGTGAATCCAGTCCATCTAGATAGACTGAATTCAACAATTTTTGACGACATTGGCTACTACTTTATATACTTTAAACCCTACTGAACTTCTTGCGTTTAACTTGAAAATTGGTGTTTCTAAGCTATCTTATATACGAAATGTCTATTTCTCTCTTTAGGGGTAGATTAGCCATAACGCATCAATAATAATAATAATAATAATAATAAAACAACCCTACTCACCAAATATCATGGCCCTGCACTTTTATAGTATATCGGCGATGATGAATCAGTCAGTCAGGACATGTAATTTTATAAGTATAGGTGAACACTTATAAGTATAGATGAACATTTATAAGTATAGGTGAACATTTATAAGTATAGATGAACATTTATAAGTATAGGTGAACATTTATAAGTATAGGTGAACACTTATAAGTATAGGTGAACACTTATAAGTATAGGTGAACAGTATTTTTGGGCGTCAACAGTCACCTACCAAAGCCTTTTACGGGTGACTATACCCATCACAGAGACATCTTTATTATTTTACTTTTTTAAATTTCAAATTCAATTTGCTCTTTCGGTTTCCTTGACATACACACAAACATACAAAGAACAAAGCGATTTTAAAAGGATTTCGTGTTTCCTTTTTAGGTATGGAACCCTACAAACAATATTCCCAACACATTCTGTAATGTTCTGTAATTTCTGTAATGTGATGATATCCTCCAGGTTTGGGCTTGTAGTCATCAAATGGCATTCTTACAAATTACGGAGTAATAAATAACTGAGGGAACACAACTTGTAAAAGTCGTAGAACAAGTGTTGTTGGAATTGACGTATAGAGGCTGCCTGCAAGAGGCGTTGCGTTAATTTTAATTAAGCATGTATATAGCAGACACACCTGATGGTATGCTATGATGATGGCCGGGGCTGCTCCGAAACCGCACGAAGCGCGCTAGCGTAGACATTACTAGTGTCATGTGAGCAATAATGTTCTGAAAGTTATGGTTCCTCCTCGGTCCCGCGCGCCGGCCTGACTCCGCAGCACCGTAGTCGTGGCGCCAACTCGGACTAAAGTAATAAAGTGTAGCATTTGTGCGAACAAATAGTTACTTATATTCGTCTCACTTTATAAACAGGTTTTGAAAAACTATAAATGTCGGCGGTAAACTTTATTAAGTAACACCATCCAGTAACCAGTACCAGAGTAAATATTACATGGAGTGCTTCAAGCCAAGGGTATTTTCTTCTACTTTATTGACACGGGGAAACGCATTTACCCGACATGACCACTGGGTGGGGTCCTGTGGTGTGTGAGGGTGTCATTATACTACCGCTAGCCTCGCCCCTAAAAGACCGGTACAGAGTGGTTACCACGCACCACAGAACAATCACCTCAACTGTGGGACAGTGCAATATTAGTGAGGTTCGTATCCTCGCCGCTTGCCCCGCGTGCACAAGCGCCTCGTCCTCCCGCTCTCTTCGTCCTATAAGAGGGATACAAAAAGCATTTGTCTTGGTTCAATTTGTACCAATTATGTTTTACTACTTAAACATTTTATAAAAAAATATATGCGTCATATTTGACTGTTAGACTGAGGGTGTGCTCTGTATTGAAAAAATGACACTTTTTTCTTTTGCTGGACGTTTAGGACGGAACCATGGCTGACGCTATCAGCCACCCCAAAAAAATAATTAAATAGTTTTTTCTTTACCGCCGGGAACTTATATATGATATAAATATATCTAATATGTCACGAACAATTATATTCTATATAAAAGGGCCAGTACCGTGATTTCTTATGTTTCGGTAAATCTTTATTAGTGTTAAAATCTCTTAATTCTCTTATGTGTGCATTTTGATATGGTTGTTTACATGATCTGTATGGCTGTATCTGTATGGCTATCAGCACCATTAATGTGTTGGTTTGAATAGTATGTGCTACGTGTGAAAGTTGGATGTTAAATATTATTTTATTTGAACGGAGTATGTATCATGCCTGATTTTGGTTGGCTTTGGAAGCCATGAGAATGGGACGGGATCTTATTGGTTGTCGTGTTCCTTTTCAGAGCTCTACTCATTTTTTTATTAAATTGAGATTTAATGTGAAGATATGATGTTACCATAATCTTCCACTATTGAAGTTCAGAATTGAAGTACAATCAGTCTACTGCTTAGCTTAAATATAGAAAGGAGAGTCTCCATCCAGGTTGCAGCAGGGAGTATCGGGTAACTACCCAGATAAGACTTCGTTCCTTCAATTTTTACTAACCCTTATTAAAAACTATAATGATGCCATTGTTTGTTCCTTGTAGTATTCCAAGGCTGTTCTGGATTGTGAATATCGACAGACCATGATTAAATAAATGTATTTAAAGACCGACTAAACTTTTAACAGACCTTTACACCCCATTGTGATCTCTTTTATATAGAATTTAAATTGTAACAAACTGACTTCACCTAATAAGTCCTGTGTTCACTCCAGGCCACTGAGTCCCGTCGCCACGACAAGGCTTGAACCATGGTGGGGAGAGGGGTAGTATCCTGTATTCCTGTATATAAGGAGAATTACCACTTGATCTGTAACCGTTTTTAGTAGTGCATTGCACGTTCTCACCTAGATATAAGTTGTTAAACTTCACACCTACCGAGGCGTTATTATAATTTGCATTTAATGGATTTTTTCAGTAACATCTACAGTAGGTGTATACGTGTGATTAAAAAATGTTAAAAAATAAAACATAATTATTATTTAATATCTTCGATCAAATGCATTCTTTTATATCATTTCTTATATCATTAATTATTATGATCTTTTTGAATATAAATTAAAGACATTGTTTCTAGTATAGTATCAGTTATACTCTCCTTTCTGCTGTCACTCTGATGTGTCATTTTCGTCGCTTTAAATGTAAAGAGATGTCGCAGCTTCTCGCGGGCCACCGCGCTGTCAGCCATTGTCATTGTGACCCTTCGCTTGCGTTTGATTTCTACCATCGTTAAAAAGGTACATTAAAAGAAAAAAATATACACATTGACGGAGGTATTTTAATTGCGTTGACTAAGCAGGGAGTACAAAATTAAAACAAGATCTTCAACACATCAAAAAAAAAATGTTATGAAGGTTGAATACTCAATGTATTCAACCTTCATAACATTTTTTTTTCGGTCGGTCGGAGAAGGTCGGAGAGAGTTTGTTAAGAACACAATTACAAGTTTAATCGTTGTCTGACAAAGTGAAAGCTCGCGGAAAATTCATTTCAATTTTATCCGATATTTAACAAAGAACCGCCAAACTCAAAGCACTATATTGAAATCTTTTAATTACTAGCTGTACCCGGGGTTTTACCCGCACGTGACGTATCCCAAGAATACTATTATTTTACTCGAGACAAAAGTATTTATTTTATTAATAAGAATTATAACTTTAGATGTTCCGATTTATAATTTTTCGGGTACTTTTAAAAACTTAGTACATCAGGACATCTGTCATCTCAGTCCACCCGCGACCATGGTTGCTGTAAAGCTTCTGAAACGTCGGGCTACATAAATAATTTAAAAAACCGAGATAAAAACTGAGATAAAATCCGTTTTATTGTAATGACTAACACTTGTGTAAACTTAAGACATCAATAAGTATTCAGATGTCGAGCCTTATCGGTCTATGTTGACGGTCATGGCATTCACATAACTGAGTTCCAGATTAAACGTGAAAAAAAATTCTCCTATTGTTGTATCGCATAGACAAATAAAAAATATTCGTGCAGACGAATTTCATAGAGACCTACGCCAAATGTTTTGGAATGCCATTTTTAAGTTTTGTGAGTTAATGATATGGTTCACGCATTTAACATTGAAAAATTAACTCCTTTTGAGATTCACGATTCACGCCTAAAACAGATAAAATTAGGGAGTTAGGGATGTTACGAAAATAATGAAGAGGTTACGGGATAGAGATTTGACGGCATGTCGTGGATATAAAACTGGGTTTAAGAAATTATATTAAAACGACTTTAACTTCACTTGACCTATCGAAAATTACAATTGCAGCATTCGACTACATCAATACATCTTTAGTACTTTCCATGTCAAACTATTATTGTTTTGATATTTCAGCTTCAGATCTTTCCATGGTTTGATAGTTATATTGGATACAGAAAGCTGCTGGTAGAACTTGAGTTTAGTAGTGGAGGGACTAATGCTTCTACCATGGCGCCTTTGACAAAAGGGGTGCCTCAGGGGTCTCTTTTGGGGCCCATTTTGTTTAATTTGTTCTGCGACGATTTGACTAATTGCCTCCAATAATCGAATATCTATACACAGTTCTGCAGATGATTTGAAGCTCTACGTGTCTTTTTATCCTAACATCATAAAACATTAAATGATGGCTTAGACCTAATTTTGGGGTGGTCATGGAGAAATGTTATTATTTTAGATTCCTCTAAAACGAAATATATAATTTTTGGAATTCGACGGTTACTTAAAAACCTTCCTTCTTCACTTACTTTAAGTTTATTAGGCAAATCTATAGAAGGAACCGAAGACGCCCGTAACTTGGTATTAATCATAGATATAACTGTACGGTACCCCCGAGTAGATTGCACTGCGACGACCCTCTGTGCTGAGCGCGGACAGGCCTCATTTCTCTCAGTGAGACGATCCACCCAAACCCGGGCACAGCACGTCGCCACACTCCGGCAGACAGTGCCGCCTGCAGGCAGCTGTATGCCATCCAAGATTCATAGTTAGGGAGGAGTCTGTCCAGCGCACTCGACACCCTCACGACATGTCCGTACCATATAGACGGGGGGTCGAGGTTCAGCCCGCGAAATGTGGTCCGAAGCTGCATCACACCCCGTCAAAGACGAGTACAAGCTTAGACGTGTGAGCTCATACTGACCTTAACCTTGGAGTTGTAAGGCGCTCAACTATAAGTGCATTAAAATCAGTATTCGAGATAGTAAATAATTCCACATTCGCCTTCGATACTGCATGGTAGCCAATGATGCCAATGATACTGTTAAAAGCAAAAGCTACCGGCATCTCTCCGAACATCAGACTCTCGTAAGATATTTCTGTAAACGTTATGTGTCCTTCACAGTTGGCCACCGCACGCTTTGGAATGTTTCCACAATGGGATGTCACCAGGGTTCGGTGTTGAGCCCAGCACTATGGACTCCTCTGAGACGATATCCGTAAATTGCCGAGACCAGAGAGTGTAAGCTTTGTTATATACGCAGACGATTTAACGCTTGCCATCGAGGCACCGTCGCGCGCCGTTATCAAATGTTCCACGATCTGTGGGATTGGATGTCCCGTAATAGGCCAATATTTTCCCCAGCAAATCCCAGATTATGACAATTAAGGGTGGTTTTAAAAGCGGACCAACCAATAGGATGAATGGTACCTCGATCACGAGTGTGTCTGTGACCACTTGTCTCTACTTCCTCGTGGGGTGTGAAGTACCGGGCACTTAGGTTCCTGTACCATGGAACTTATGTTGCAATCCTGACATATGCTGTAGCGCTTTGGTGTCAACGCTCTCACTTGTATGTTGTACGTAGTACATTATTGCGCACCCAAAGACCAGCTTTAATTTTATTGACGAAGCCCTACAGGTCATGCAGCAGTGCGGCGCTACCAGTATTGGCTGGCGTTCTGCCTGCCGATCTGGAGGTTCTTAGTGCGGGACGCTTGCAGGAGGAGTGCGTGGGGCTCAAGGGCAAGGAGCGTAAGGAAAAGAAAAGCGCTGTTGCAGACGACGTCATCTCCACTTGACAGTCACGCTGGACCACGTGTGCCAGCAGGAGGGAGCTGTACTGCTTCTTTCCAGAAGTTACAACGCATCTGGCATATCAATGAGTGGAACCTGAGTACGTTACTTCTCAGATAATAACAGGCACGGGTGCTTTAGAGGTCGCCTGCACAGGATGGCGTTATGTGACCTGCCATCATGTCCTTGCGGTCATGAAGCTGAAACCAGAAACCATGTGCTGTGGGAATGTGACTTGTACAAAAACGAGCGAAATGTAATATTAGACGGCATCCAACGGACGGCAGTGGGCCTAGTCTATCACCAGGATAGGTAACGACGTAGCTGAATCGACATAATCGGGACTGATGAGGCCGATGACAACTTCTGTCTTTGTGCACTCTCCCAATTGCATGCCTACCTAGCTCATGCCGAACCTAATCAAATGCGGCGCAGCTTAAAGGCACACTATGCTTGTTATTTCTATTCGTTGTTTTACTTTAAACTATTGTCAACGTCTTTAGTGTTCTGGTCAAACAAATGTATTTCCTTGTTTCTTTCTTTCTCCCTGTAAAAAACAATAATATTCACTGCTCTACAGGTAACTATTTATAACAAGGTTTTCAACATTTTACTAATTTGCTATTCACATTTGATATATATGTAACATATAAAATATAAAATTGTATCAAATGAATATCTCCTCCAGTTCCGCTCGTAATTAGCGCAATATGTGACGCCGTCCCTTCATAGGCTCCCGCCGCGGCTCAAACCAGTTCAGTACTTATTTGTGTTTCCTGACGCGAGAAATGTTCTCAGGGGAGTTGCGTTCAGCTCCAAGAGCCGGTCGTGGATACGTGTCTCACGAGACCGCGACGCGGAGGACAATCAAGTTTTCGTGACAAAAGTTTGTTTGTCATCATGTTAATTACCTACTATTTAAACATGAAAATATTTGTTGTGTGATGTTGTGGTTGAATTAGACCGGGGTACAGGGGAAGGGACTCTCTCTCTCTCTCTTATAACACAGGCAGTGTTCATCTGTGCTCGCTATGGGAAGTACCCACAGCGAGCACAGATGCGCCACACATGACATGGAGTCATACACTCGTGGTTCGGACTCATCAACCGTCAGACCTCTCAGCCTGAACAGAAATTCGAGAGTAGACAAAACAAGTAAGAGGTACCTCGTGCTCACGTGAGACCGTCCCACAGACAGCTGCAACGTCAATATTTACGCAGTTACGTCGCCGACCCTCGAGATACGAATGAGTTCTTTTCTTGAAGATCTTTAAGTCGAATCGTTGCAATCGATCCGGTCCGGTCGGATAATACGATAGTAGATGCAGTGATCTGACATCTTTCAGTAAGGAAGGAAGAGAGAAGGGAAATTTGCCTGTACAATCATGATGCGTATGTCTATGGGGGTTAGTACATATTATAAAGCGATACCTAAAGATATATGTCTCCACAGAGATATACTTTACCGACGGGCTGAATGATAATCTGATCTGAAGATATTTCCAGAGTACATTCAGCATGTATGAGCCTTCGGGCGGATTTTGATTCGCACATCCACAAAACAATGAGAGAACAAGTTCGCACTTCGCACAGTTATTAAGAGTAACGGCGAATGTACACATATACGTATTGTAGTTGTACACTGACGGACAGACTCTATAATTAACCTATTGACTATTCCCTGTTCGGACAAAAAACACAATTGTTGAACAATGTAGACGGATTTCTTTTCGGAAATCTATTATCTTTTTATTCTTGATTTATTTCGTCAGTAGACAGTCATATATAGGGTGGGGATTATGATACACCGAAAAATTGGACACCGTATGTGTAATGACCTTCCTATATACAAAAAATCAATAAAACATATTCAGTAGTTTAGTCACAAAACAATATTTTTCCTTTTAACAAATCTCAACATAGGAAGTGGACATGGCAGATCCCCGATACCGTGACAAGGAACGAGATTGACTTTATTATGACGGACCGAACGCATGTATTTAGTGATGTCTTCGTGATCAACAGGTTTAAAACCGGAAGTGATCACCGATTGGTTGGAGGCGCTCCGAATACGGGCTTTCGACGCGAGCGTGTCCGATTAGTACAGTCAAAACTCCGACCTAACTTCCTAAGAATCATGGCAGGTTCCGAAAAATTCAAACTGGAATTTAAAAAACCGGTCCGATGCCCTACATTGAGTCGGAAACTACAATGGCAATTGACGAGGCCATGGGTGGCATGATTGGATGCATGCGGGACGTGGGTGATATTGTTGGAGTAAGTATACGAGCAGGAAAGCTAAACTCTCGGATGCGACGCTTGGTCTTATGAGGGAACGCAGAGCACACGACGACGTTACGTCTGCCGATGTCAAGCTTCTTTCAAAGCGAATCTGCAAACTAATACGCCGAGACCTTCGCTGCTCAAACACGAAACGGGTTACCGAAGCGATTGAACAGAATGGAGGGTTGAAGGTTTTTGTGGAGAAGCTTGGAAGAAGTCATCTGACAAAGGTTAGGACTGATTCTAGGGTTACCGTTTCTTCTAAGCCTGAGATCTTATCTAAGATCGTAGCTTTCTACAGCAAGCTAAACTTGCTAAAGCAAAGTAAAGACGCACGCTCCTCATCCCGATACCCTGAAAACGATTCGCGTGCGAGCCTGACACGACATTTGTCAGGCGATATTCCGAACGTCAGCTTGATTGAGATTAGTTTAGCTCTTACGCAGTTTAAAGGGGGAAAGGCTCCGGGGAAGGGCAGAATTACAGATTAGCTTCTTAGGGCAGGAGGCGAACCTGTATTACGAGAGCTAAAGGAGATTTTTAATTTTATCCTTCAGCGGGGCATACCTAAGGCTTAGTTTGGAAGTGACGTTGTTTTGTTTTTTTTAAGAAGGGTGGCAAATCACATCTTCAAAATTAAATAACAATTTCACTTCTTGGCCATATTTACAAGTTATTCTCAAGGGCCTCACCACAAAGCTTGACAAATTCCAGCCACCGAAGCAGGCTGAGTTTCGTAGAGGTTTGAGCACCATGGACCACATCGTCATTATAAAGCAATTTGTACAAAAGACACATGGGTAGTGACACATAGACACTGTGCCAGCGGCTGATTCCTTTTGGACTGGATTGCCTCTGTGGACTATGAAACAGCTTCTGACTCTATCGAAAACTAGACTGTTCTGGAACCTTTACGGTGATGTCAGGTCGATTGGCTATACGTTGAAGTACTGAGACCATTGCATGGCGCAGTATTATGTCCGTTCTGAGTCCGGGAGATCAAATAAGGCCAATCCAATCGCATCGAGGACTGCGACAGGGGGATGTTATTTCCCCGAAACTGTTCACTAACGCTTTGAAGACATCTTAAATACTTTAAACTGGACAGAATGCGGCATAAATGTTAAAGGCGAGCACCTCTCACATCTTCGTTTCGCCGACTATATCGTAGTGTTGGCGGATTCGTTGGAGAGCTTTCAAGAAATGTTGCACAACCTAAATGAATCCACTCGACGTATTGGCCCTAGGATGAACTTGGACAATACAAAGGCCCTGTTCAACCAACACGTTCTCCCTTGGCCAGTTAACGTTGATGGTTTTATTCTTGGGGTCGTAGACAAATACGTCTATCTCGGGCAACTATTGGAAACTAGGTATACATAATTTCGAAAAGGAATCCAATAGAAGGATCCAGTTGGGCTGGGTACACGTCTCCCATACCGCAATACTTGAATACCAAGGCGTCCTACCCGTGATGACCTACGGAACCTCTTAATATAGGACTGGTTCGGAAGTTTGCGATAGCTCAATGGGCTATTGAACGTGCTATGTCGGGTGTTTCTATATACGACAGAATTCGTAACGAAGTCATAAGGCAGAGAACTAATGTATCCGATACCACGCGACGAAAAAGTTCGCTGAAGTGGCAATGGGCTGATCACACACTCAGAAGAAATGATGGCAGGTGGGCCAGTAAGGTTCTGGAGTGGACACCACGTTTAGGAAAATGAATTGTTTGTCGACCGTTCAACAGATAGGAAAACGATCTCCGTGCAGCAGCCAGTCCGGGATAGATGCCAGTAGTAGGAGATCGGTCGTGTAGGCGTACATTGAAAGAAGGCCTATATCCAGCAGTGGACCGATAAGGGCGGATAATGATGATTGAAATCTAGACACTTTTTAGACAGAGCGCAATGGACAGTTGCAGATCGTATTTTAAAAAATATGAGGTATTCACACTTCCTTATTTATAAATACTTGGAACGCATCGGCATGTTAATTATGTGGATGTTCATGGGCGTCGGTAGCCGTAATACCCGATATCTCGTTTGCCCCCCTATTCTATATAAAAAAAATATAATGTGCACGTTTCATTAAACGTAAGTTGTAGTAGAAGGTAATGCCAACCTGTCGTTCACTTGTTACCGCCGATATCATTGACATCGGACACAATCGGGTTTCGTATAGTTCCTGAGTTGTTTCCTTTGGGCCATTTGTTAGGAGGAGGCAAAGAGGGTAACGCGTCTTTGTTACAGTTGTGTGGACGTTAATGCATCGGTTTCATTAAACGCCTCCGTCTGCTCAATTTATACTTCAATAACACTGAAAGCTTCGCAGATATTATGTCCCGACCTGACAGGCCCCTCGAACTGTCATCCTGTGTCCAGACACCAAAACAAGGGACCAAATCCTTTACGTTTTATAAAAATAAATTCTTTTGTCTACTTTATTCCATTAATGGACACAAATAATACATAGATAGAAGATTAAGAACAAAAGTTGTTGCTGTTGTCAGTTCCAACGACTATAGTTTTACTTTTAGGGGATATACTCGTAAGCGCGATAAACGCGCTTGAACATCGCTTGAACAGTGACCAACTGTTTCCCCGATTTTTACACGTAATATATTTTTATTACACCGTGCACTTTAAATCGTTTCTTAAGATGTTCGCAAATTCCAAAATTGATTTATTTTTAATTTAAGAAGGGCATCAAATCAGTGGGACACTGCGTTTATTTGAAACATTTTATTCCAAAACATTAAAAGTCGGCGTGAGGTGTAAAAATTCTTTCACTGCGACGGAAGTGTGAACGAGGGCTATAAAATTTTATTCTTTCACAATTTTACCATTTCGCTCGCTAATGTTTTGCTAAAGGTTAAGGTAAAGGCACCTAACGCCGCTGTAAATTGCAACATTTTGGCGATAAAGTGAAATGTTACTGCTTTAATTACCGACCTCAACCGTGTTGTAGCAATTATGTTTTTACTGCTTAAATATTTTATAAAAAAAAAATATATCTGTCATCTTTGACTGTTAGACTGAGGATGTGCTCTGTATTGAAGAAATGACACTCTTTTCTTTTGCTGGACGTTTAGGACGGAATCATGGCTGACGCTAGCTGCCGTCCCCAAGTGATAATTAAATAGTTTTTCTTTGCCGCCGGAATTATAGAATTATACTATATATATAATATTATTCTATAGAATTAAATTGTCACAGTGTGTAGTATTGCAGTGAAATTGGGCCGGCACAACCGGGGGAGTACCTCTCGCTGACGAGATACCGTAGTAAAGTTACATCTGCGGTGTCTCATTTCGTGAATTTGTGAGTACACGGTGGCTCATAGGAGCCCCGCCTCGCCGGAAGGGAGGGCAACGCATCAGCATAGTAATTGTTAAAATGTGTGCGGTTGTTCATTGGCGGCGGTTGTCGTGAAAAGGTTCCGATCACACGTTGGCTCCACAATTCTATATAAAAAAATGTCCGAAATCAATCCCGGTTTTTTAAACAGACGAGGACAAACGGGGAATTGACATCATGGTTAATGGTAATTTAAATGCGTAGCTCTACTTCACTCCATCCTCACCAATGGACCACCTGCTAAATCGCCGGCATTGCCGCAAAAACGCTGCAACCCTCGTAAATATATTCTCATATATTTCATTACCGATGTATGGTGCAGTCATGTATTCAGTGTTACACATTTTTTTATATAAATCCGACCGACAGAAACAAAAAATTATAATATTTTTTTCTATTCTGAATTTGAGTGAATGATATCGGCCTTCATCAAAAACAAATTTATCAGTTACAATTTAAAACTAATTAATACAAAAATATCAAATAAATATATAGCACAAATATATTATTTTTTTTACAGTTAGTAAGTACTAATCCAAATTCTGAATACAAAGTTTAGTTAATATAAATAAAATAATGAGGTTTTAGTGGATTTGACAAAGGGCGGAATTAAATGTTCGGATTCTATATTAAAGGAGGAGTAAAATAGTTTGGCAGTTTTACCATGCGAAACATGCGGCTGCCAGACATTGTCTCTAAGAGTAGAAGATGAAAATAGAATTGCCATATGTCTGGCAACTAACATATGTCAGCGCAAAATGGAAAAAAGTATGCTAGGGCTGAAGTTATCGGATAAAATATGCAACGACATAATAAGAAGAAAAACAAAAGTAACAGACGCCTTTAATCGTAATTAAGGATGCAAATGGCACTGGGCAGGGCGTATCTGTAGGATGAGAGGAAATAGATAGAGAAGACGATTAACAGAAAAGATACCTAGAGATAGAAAAAGGAATTTGGCCAGGCCGAGGAAACGATGGACGGACACTTTTCATTAGAGATGTGGACCTCACTTGATGTACTCTCACTCGGAACAGAGAGGTGTGCTAAGGTTTGGGAGAGGCCTCCGCCGCAGGGGCGACTGCTAAAGTGATTGAACAATTATATTGTTGTGTAACTGACAAAAATTTTATATATGAGAAACTTAGTAGAAATAGAGGCCATTTTTATTTTATTTATATATTAAATAAAATAAACGCAGACGTTTAGGTTAAAGCAGGCCCGCGATAGACTATGAATGAATGAATAGAACTAATCGGAGTATTGCCAAAATATTATTCCGAATAATTTGTTATTTCTAAAAACAAATGCGAAAGTGAATGATACATCAGTAATTAGTTCCATTTTTGGTTAGCGCGGTATTAGATGCTTTTACCCTATACAGGTATTTCACACTATATGTCGAACCACTTATGTTATATTTTTGTCTTTGATATTTACCTGCTACCCACTCGGTCGCCGCTGGACGGAAGTTCCAGTGGAAATAGTTTTAGGCACATGTAATTTTCTTCTACTATACGTCTGGAAAGTGACAACTGACGCCCAGAAACATCCACACAACCAGAGGCTTATACTCCTCCCGGTAGTGCTGGCTCAACTCGCCTGTTAGACCACAATGCTCTGTATCCTCGTAAAATATACAATTACTCTAAGTATCTCCTCTGTAGCGACGGAATTATTGTATAATGAGGACCAGGAACATATTATTGTTTATTGCTGTAATTTTGTGCACCTTTGAGAAATCAGCATCACGCTATTGAAATATCACATCCTGTCCCTTACTTCCGTAAAATATTCACAGTTCAGTGAACTTTGGCCCAAAGCCCAGCCAATTTCCCGCAAAGCGCTAACATTATCTCTGAATTAGTTTCACCACTTCTATCTACGTCAGGCTCGATTTAACCAACCCGTTGGTTTAACTGGTTTACATATTTTTACAGTTGCAACGTATATTATAAAATAATAATATTCTTACTTTATATCAATTCAGTCTTAATGTAAATTCTGTTATCAAAGGTTTGCATAAATGTAGCATGAAATAGAATAGTGTTGAAAAAATATCATTATAATATAATATTCGTGTAATCAGAATAATACAAGTACATACTATTTTAATATTTAAGTAATAGTAGTTATTATTAAAAAAAGTTGAATTTATGTAGACATTAATACTGAACAATACTGCAGGGGTCGGGTTAACACGAGGGGACGCATCTCGCTCACACAACAGGTACCTATCGATATAAGGACAGGTGTGTTTATAGATTGTGGCCCTCCGGTGTAGTGAGCACGGGATTATACTAAGGCAGTATGTTAACTAACTACACAAGTATTGTTGCAGCTAAATGTATATTGGTTTGTATCTGTAGTGAGTAAAGATACGAGCTATGAATTTATTTTGTGTAATGTAATGAAGTATAATGGTACTGATAAAATTTCTTCCAGATAACAATAAAATTTTAATTAGCAACAGCGCGCAAGTCGAGCAAAACTTTACAAAAAATAATGAGCCGATGCAAGATATTCTACAAAAATCATTGTGAGAGGATGAAGTCCTTCATGTCCTGAATTAACATAGAACATCTCAATACGTTAGGAGTTGTTAAGAGATACCAACAGATGCGGTGGCATGCTGCATTGCAACCAAATTAGAAAAATAACGAGAAACAAGACAAGGCTTAATGAAATGGATATTCTGTCTGAAAATTGCATTTCTCACTAAAATGGTGAATTAGACACAGGAGGTGGCGTCTCTCAATCTTTGGTTATGCGGGTGTTTATGGGCAAAATTGAAGTGACAACCGACACAGCCCGCTACGCGTGCTACAATACTTGTCGTCCCCAAAAGCTCTCACCAATGACCAAAAAAAAGTTTTTGTATAGTTTCCGTATTCTATTTTATTTCTCCAGCAATATGTAACAATGCTAGCTGCGCCCGTCTATATCCCCGTGTAAGTTGAAATATCAAGCCGTCCACTGAGCGACAAATAATCCTATCCATGAACGTCGAGTCGCTGTCGAGGCTTTGATCACGTCCGATCTACTGTGTGTGCAGTGGCTAGCAAGAGCTTATACACTTTTTGGACATTATAAAGGTTATTTGTAATGAAAAAATATTTGGTAACTATGGCGTTTTATTTGAATGTGGGACGAAGTGAAACACTCCTTATAGTATTTATTAGAGAAAGATTAAATACGTTATTAAATACGTTAAATAGTTCGTATTGTTCGACACTCACACATCACATTTTACTGTTGTTGTACGCACTAGTCCCTGCACGACAGCGTGAAGAATGATCTCGACTTCAATATGTTCATCCACGTAGAATATTGCCTGGTCGCATAATGTACAGGATTCCCATCACATTTCCTTGTGCCATCCATTAAAAAATACTTTTAAAAATAATTTATTCACTTAATTGAAAAGCGTTTCTCTGTTTCTGTGCCGAAAGTAAGGCATTATAATGATTAACAAAATAATCTAAATATAAAAATAGTTATACTTATACATGAATTTCTGTCATAAAAATAAATAGTAAATAAAAAGTAAAAGTTACGTTCATAAGAAAAATAATTAATATTGAGTACACTTACAAGGTTCTGAAAGCGAGCAGAAAACAGAAGTACTCGTCTTATATTGAAATTAATGACGAATTGTGATTAACATCTGGCCTGATATAGAGCTACGCGAGTGAGCCGCCTGCCGCTGTTCTCGTTAGTTAGGAGTGCGCTCGTTACAGAGTTTTGTATTTAATGTCGTTCTAATGAATTCTATCTAATCAGGTTCGCATCCCCGTGTAGGGGTTTGGATTCCTTTTATCGGTAGAATTACAGTAGGTCACAGTATGATATGTATGTTCGTTTGTGGCAAGACGTGCGTTAAATATAATTAAAGTGCAAAATGTTTACATGTTTAGATAAGCATTACAGAGGTTTTGGGTCATATGGTGACACCTGGTTTTAGTATAATAGTGATTTCAGCGAGAGATAGTGCCATGTTGCAATGCAGCAGAATCAGGCTGGCACGAGCGGGGTATCGCTGACATGATACCGCCGTTAAATAAAATCTTTGGTGTCGCGTTTCGTGCGGTTGCTAGTAAACGATGGCCCATTAGGCGGATAAGGAAAGGAGGAATTATTAAGATATTCATGGGTGCGAGTAGTCGTAAAAAGGTTTTCCCCTTTTGCCCCCTAAACTATAAAATAAATAAAGAAGCGCTCAGCCCAAACTACTGTACCGATTAAGCTAAAGTCAGCTTCCTGCCTACCTCTTTTAGAGACTACATCTTACTTAGATACCATTCCGCAGCAAAATGTCGATATATACATAAATAACTAAATACAGTGTATTAGGAGAGATAAAAGTAGTTTCAGCTTTATTCAAACGTGCTATAAGATACTGAATGTTTAAGCTAATGAAACGATGAAAAAACTTGGATTGCATATCGGATATCTTAATACCCAGCTGAACTTTCTCTGAATGCAGGAAACTTTCAATTCTATTGTAATAGAAAAAGTAGTATTTCGAAAAGATCGTAACCCATTTACAATTCAGATGTAAAGTTTTCTACAGTTACTGCTAATATATACGTTGGAACCAAAAACAAACTGTGCTTTCTTTTGCAACACTACCGCCATACACGTCACTCACCCTTCGACTCGTTTGCGCAACACTAGTGCCACGGCGGAACTCGTAATCGTAAATAATGCGATATTTTAAGTTTACCATTTTGTAAAATGAGTGACGCAAACAGACAAAAAAAAACAGAAGAAGGAAACAAATGAATGGCAGCCATCGAAGTACAAATACATGAGTAACTAGCTGTACAAATTTGAATTCGGAATTCCCAAAGTGGAGAAATTCGAGGTCAAAGTGGCCAGTACGAAAAACGCCAATTTCATATGCAAGGACCTAACATTTATTACAGTATCTTGTATTTTTATTTCTTTTATTGTATTATACAAAGCAGATTAACTTTACCACGGCTAGGTGACGCTCTTAAATGGTAATAAACACATAATACAAATATTTGTTTCCGTACGTACCATGCCTAATTGTAGTACGAGGTGTACTCCAGGTGCTGAAGAAGATCAGTGGAAGGAAGGAGGCAACTTTCGTCTGACTCAGATACTCTCACCGCCACGGACACGGATACTTCGGTAGGTACCTCTAATGGGGAGCTTGAACCTATCTGCTATACTTGCGGCACTGCATAGGACTGCATCGTGACTTATGCAGAGGGGTCCTGGAAGTGTCCCTGTAGTACCGGATCCCTGTATATCCTGTCATGTGAGGCTGCGATTCTCGGCGGGTCGTTGGGAGGAGTTAGGAGGCGGCAGTTACCAATCCGCGTCACAGATGATTACTGGGGTTCATTAGGGATCCCATATACAGAATGTCTAACTCCCATCATTTTTGTAGCTAAAGACATGAGCTGGACCTGATCCCTCTTAAGTCTTTCGGAGTTGATGACTCCGGCAATTCCGGGAAACCGATTTTTGAGACGAAGACTGGTACTTATCCGGGGACCGCCCACTCGCCTTATCCTGTCGGACGTAACATGTTGCTGCACGCCTGCTGAAGGTCCACACTCTAGTGATCAGTCCGACACAACGTTCCTCGTCATACTGTTGGGAGAGACATAGGAGACATAGCTGGGGCCTGAACAGGACCTCAAGATGGCGAACTATTCCGTGTATCGCAGGGACGTGGTGTTATCGAGTGGCAGGGCGTACAGAGAGAGGTACGGCAGCGCTCGTTCGGCGGGACACCGTCCATGTCGACTTAGACCTCGACCCCTTATCCGACATGAACACAACCGGAGTAGTTGTGCAAGTGTCGGGAGAGGAGTTGAGGATCTACGCGGAATACAGGCCTCCCACACTCCACTTCGACCTCACCGATGTCCATCGCGTACTGGATGGCGGGGGCCAAGTGTTGGTTGCTGGTGACTTGAACTCCAAGCACACCGCTTGGGGATCGTCCACCATCAACCGCACCGGCGCCAGACTGCAGGCGGATTCGGAGCGACGAGGATACACGGTGCAGGGACCCCTCTGCCCGACCCACGTTCCGACGGATCACCGGCGGAATCCGGAAGTGTTGGACATCAACATTCACAACAACCTCCAATTCACACTGGACATGGAGGTGCTGTATGACCTGGACACGCAGCATCTACCGGTCCTAATCACTTTAGACTCGACGGCAGTCGAATGGGAGCGGGAACGGACCAGACAGAGGGTGGACTGGGAGGTCTTCAGAGACCATATGGCCTACTTCACTATCGACGGGCAGCTCGAGACCGCGGAGGGGGTGGAAGCTGCGGCCTGTAGTCTCACGGACAAAATCCTGGAGGCACAGGCCGCGGCGACCGTCACCACGCCGGTCGAGGCGCGCCGTCGGAGTGACCTCCCTCCCGAGCTCCTGTCTGATCTCAGGAAGAAAAGGCAGTTGAGGAGGCTCTGGGCCCGGACCCACTGCCCGCTGATCAAGGCCGATCTCAAACGACTCGCTGAGGACGTCTCTGCAAGGGCGAGGGACGGTCGAGGGGCCGACTGGGAACGAACCTTCGCCCGAGCCGGCGCCAATCACACATCCCTCTACGCCCTGAACAGATCACGATCAGCCCACTCACCGACTCAAACGGCCAACGCCATTACAACGCCCATGAGCAGACATGCACGTCAACCACTTACAAACACAACAAGTGTCGCTTGTTCTACTGTACATGACATTCTCATCTTGAAATAAATACACTCCCAAATGCCATGTCATTAATATCTAGTGGACGCATTATATAATTATAATGAAATGATGATCGTGGAGCTGAAAATTGTCCTTATAAGAGAGAAGCCGTTCAGCGTCATCGGATAGCTTTCAGTGCTCGTCGGGCGACAAGACTACGTTAGGGGTCGCAAAGTCGACCGGCGCTCCACCGCTCCGCACCTGGTGAGATGGTGCCATTGGTTATAATTGTTATATCATGAGTTCGAACCGCGGGTTTCCTCAGCCCTTGATTTTGGCGTCGGGGACAGCTTGCCGCTGAGGTGAAGTATTGGGAGAGGAATATGGCCGGAGGCTCGCACCCTCCACGACCTCTGACTGGGGAATGACCTCACGCGCTGTGGCTGCGGAACCTGACGGGTGCGGCAGTATTATTTGAGCTGTACAAATCGCGGATCGTATCGGGAAACACAATGATCCTTCTTAAGCTGTACCTACTACAAGCACGCGCGTCTTATCACGATTATAGTCATTACATAATATACATACCATTACGAGCATTTAACTTGTACTTAAGGTTTGAGTACCGAATAGCTATTTGACATTTTAACAGTCTGTAAAATCGACCCTGGCGGTGACAATATTTAGGTTGGACCCTTACATACATATTTTGCATTACGCTTGATTATGTTGTATGATGAGGCTCATTAATTTTCCTCTGTAAACAATAAAGTAGTAGTATATATAAAAAAAACTTGCGACAAGCTTCTAGCCATGAACATTAACTTAAGCCCTGAGTAATAGGCATTACATCCAGGCCTCGGCTCGGTCTGACGGCGAAATGACTCTAACATGAAATAATAATAAATTGTAATAAACGTAATGTCATTTGAAGATCTCGGCGGGAAATTCTGTTGATGTTCAACATAGTTACGATTCTTTAAATTATTTTATAAGAGAAATTAAATGACGTTGCCTCTCAATCCACGCAGATAGGAAACGTGAACAGCCGGCTTAAATATAATTGATGTTGCTTGTTTCGTTTCATTGTGTTTTTAATAATTAACTGATCATATTCACGCCGTAACAATTACCCAATACGATGGGTATTGGACTATTATTTATATAGAATATGGGGACAAACGAGCATCTGGAGCCTATGCCTACCGACGCTCATCGACAACCACTCAATTGTTATGCAGATCTGTTGCACTCCATAACTTAGCGAAGAATTTTAGCTTGAGGTTGGAGTTCACTTTAAACTAATTCGATCGAGTCATTGAAAAATATCGTTTATATCTTCGATGTTTTAAGTTTTTTATGAAATGTTATGTATATAAAACAAGGTTGGGTTTGTTGGAACACGGTAACTCGACATCTGTCGGACAATTTTCATGGATATTGATTCGTTAGATCGGTTTCCGCCCGAACATCTTAAAAATAATGAAAACTCGATGTATTCACGATCATTTTTAATAAATGTTAATTTATCTATCATCATGACAAACATTTTGTTTTCTATCCTTTCAAATACTGTAAATAGTAATTGACATTTACGCATGCGCTCGGAAATTTATTGTGTAAATTAAAGTTTTGTAATTCCAAAAAGCAATTTCTAAGATTTATTCTATAGGTTAACGAAAACGTAAGTGTCTTTCTGTCTTGTCGATGATTTTTATAAGATATCCAAAGTAGTAGTCTATGATCTAAATGATTGTGTACTAGCTGACCCGGCCAACTGCGTACCTCCTGACAGTCAATGAATGTTGTGCTGCCTTTTGTCTGTACTAATTTAGGCTTTGACGAACATAATACAAGGATACAAAGTAAATATTAATGTATTATATATTTTCATATTTGTTTTGTATCATTGTATGAAAGTATTTTATTATGATGAATAACACATACAGGAAGGGAACCTTAAAAATATAGTTTCTTTATAATATCTGTGGAATTATCGCACCACGTCAGCCTAGACCTGTGCTAGGTACTGTGAGGACTTATGTTACAAGTAATAGACAATGGAAATATATTCAAGGTTTTTATTATAGAACTACATATAACAGACACATAAACATCCATGACCTAGGCGGGACCCGCGACCTCTGGAGTAACACGCGGACCAACCGCCACGTGACCAACTGAGCCAGCCGGTATGTGTATATACATGACTATGTTGTGCAGCTTGAGGTGCAGTCGGACTAACTCTATTCATTTAAGCACCTTGTGGTAACACAACCGCTAGTAAAAACATGAATCATTCCTTGGGTGAACTTTGTAAATACGACCAAGAGCCCCATGCAACATCATGCAGGTCTGGATCGGTTTCAGTATCAAGAACCTCCGCACATATGGTGTCATCCATGTGATCTGACCGAATTCTTTCAGCTAAACAAATTACAATGCGTGCGTACGTTAAGACACTTTTTTTGCTGCTGCGTGGTAATGGCATCGCATAAATGGATATACTCTTATTGTTTTCGTATATTTACGCGAATGTTATTCACTGTTGTGTCTCTTTAACGGATTTTATCGCGTTTCTTTAGATTTTTTTGTGGAATGAGACAGAATCACCGTCATGAACGAATATGCCAAAAATCCTTGTGCTGTCCTGTAATACAATAATTTGTAAAAATTTGTTAGAGTTATAAATAATAAATGGATGAGAATATATATATATATATATATATATATATATAATAGAATATATATATATAATATATATATATATATATATAATCATATATATATATATCATGTCATTTTGCTGGGCGAAACTTGGCTGAGGCTGACGCAGAGCCACCGGCTACCGAATTACGTCGCGTATCGGAGGGACGTGGTGTCGCCGAGCGGCAGGCCGTACAGAGGTACGGCTGTGCTCGTTTGGTGGGACGTCGTCCACGACGAGTTGAGATAGGGCCCCTTCACCGACATGGGCTCGACTGGCATAGTCGTTCACATGGCGCGGGAGGAGCTCAGGATCTACGCGGCGTACAGACATCCCGGGAACAGTTTTGACTTTGGTGATGTTCACAACGTGCTGGGAAACGGCGGCCAGTTGTTGTTGGTCGGTGACCTGAACTCCAAGCATCCAACTTGGGGATCGGCCGTCACGAACAACGCTGGCTTCAGGCTGCAGGAGGATTCGGAAGAGCGCGGCTATACGGTGCAAGGGCCACCGTATTCTACACACGTGCCTACGGATCCCCTGCACACCCCGTCCGTTCTGGACATCGCCCTACACCAGAACCTCAAGGCCGCGGTCAACATCGAGGTCCTGTACGACCTCGACACTCAAATCGTACCCATCCTCGTCAAACTTGATACCGAAGCAATCCTTAGGGAAGGAGTGCGGACCAGAGAGAGGATCGACTGGGCTGTCTATCAGGATAGCCTAGTCGACTTCACCATCGCCGGGCAACTGTCTACTCCGGACGAGGTGTAGGCCGCCGCTCGACTCTTCACGGGAAAAATCCGGGAAGCGCGGGCAGCGGCGACCACCGTTGTACCGATGACAGCGCGCCAGCGGGGTGAGCTCCCCCCGAGCCTACTGGCGGACCTGCAGAGGAAACGTCAGATGAGGAAACTCTGGGCCCCCACCCGTCGTCCGAGGATCCAGGCACAACTCAACAAGCTGGCCGAGGAACTGTCTGCGAAGGTGAGGGAATATCATGGAGTAGGTGAGCTGTGTTGCAGATTGAACTGCCACTGCCGCCTTCAGACTCGTTCTTAAACTAAATATTTCCGCACTTGTAACGATCGAAGTGATAATGGACCGTTTTCATGTAATCAGTGTTAGGAAGTCGCCGCGGGTCGCTGTTGCTGACAGATCCGGGCGCCTCAGTACAGGTCGACCGCCACCTACACCTACAGTGTGCTAGAGGTTATACGTTTCAACTGCGAGTCCAACACATCCCATCGGTTACTGCCCAGTACTGTTGGCCGGACGTCAATGCATTTCCCTGCGAATCTAAACAAGTAGTGCAGTCAGGTTTGTGGGTCTGTGGAGTGAATGTTATGTGTTGTTTATTTAACGACATTTCCACGTCGGAACTACGAGTAGTAATATTCTGCTGTAGTATGAATTTCCAAATCAGCCTTGGCACTAAAAACTTCCAGGATGTTCAAACCAAAAAATACCAGAATTACCACAAAAATAAAGAAAACTAACTTAAACGGTGTGTGTCTCATCACCGTCACGCTTTTTAATTAATATCGAACATGATTTAATAGTGAAACATACGTGTTACGCTCGTTTAACTGTTTTACATTATTTCGTACGTCATATTTTATGAAATCCCGCCCGCCTTCAATTACTTACGGAGGTTAACGCAGCTTTCCAATACAATTTATTTGAATATCGAAGTGCGCAAATTCACAGATAATTAAATTTGAAACAGGCTGGTCATAAAATGTCCAATTAATTGTAAACCTATTAATAAAACCAAGCAATATCATACTACACAACGTCGGCGCACTGCTCTTACGCAGCCGCGGCACTAAGTGAAAGTCGCAACTCGCTGACACTCGCGTACAATATTTTTATATAGGGTTATTTATTATAAACACTGTACCATCAACATCTTCAGATTCATCATTACCAAACTTCGGATGAAGGTTGTTGCAGGCGATGCTGTTAATTGCTGTTCCTATACCTTTGTTATGGCGTCGCGGAGAAACACATTGACGCGCCTTCACCGACCTTTGGTACGGCCTGGAAATGTGAGACTCGCGGCACACGATAGTGCCGAGTACTCAGTAAAAATACCACAAGTGTCATCAGCATTTGGTAAGTTCCCGGAACTGTTAATCACCAGGACAACTCGACAGATAGTCAGCCTTATAAGAGTTGGGCGCCACCTTCATAGAGATGCATTACGTGCGCATGCCACGAGCATTACAGGACTCGCACGGAGCGATCCGTAAGTCGTCCATTTTTTGGACGAACACAAAGGGCGAGCAGTGTTCATGGGGTATAAGAAGGATGTTCGCAGTGAATACGCGCTATGAGCACACTATGCGCCCACGCCTGCTGTGAAGATGCAAGGAAAGGCGGAATATTATATTCATATTGTAAAATATCTTGAAAAGAAATACACCGTAAGAGTTCTTGTTGAAGTGATACTATCGTGTAAATTGATAAAGCAAAAAAGCGTACATGAAAAGTACGATGGTATTGTAACGTTGCAGTGTGTGCGAGCGAGAGAGTACTACAAATCCTCTCTTTGAGTCCATTAGGTGAGGCGTTCAGTCTTCACAGATCACTTAGAGAACCGCTGTCACGTAAAACGATATCGTCAATAAACCATCTCACAGACTTTCTTTCTTTTGAAATAAGCGTATATAGGGAGCGCTGAGAACGTAGCAAGTTGCGTCAATATCTGACTTCGATGATAAAGGTGTTACAACATCATAGTATGATATATCACAGTGTCACACATCACATCGGACAATATTCCCGTTAAAACCTAAAAACAAAGTACGACCCATAGCGGCTAAGGGCAATTATCTCATGAACACACTCAAGTACACGTAAAAAGATACAGACTCCTAGTAAGCGTGTTGTAATAATTAAACGAAAGTTAATTAGCGCCTGCCATTAATTAGTTACGGTGCATTAGATTGAAGTACACAAGAAATGCTATCGCATCCCGTAAATTAGGTTAATACCATGTTCTCCAAGTCGTGAACTTTGAGAGGATTGGCGGGGACACTACCGTGCTCGTACGTATATGTTAACAGATTGCTGTTATGTTGTGTTGCGTTGCGTTGGGTTGCGTTGCATAGCGTTACGTTACGTTGCGTTGCGTTACGTTACATTACATTACATTATGTTATATTACATAAATACATTATCAATAAATGTATGCACAAGGGCCCGCTCTGATGAGTGCTTCTGGTACAGTTTTTGTTAAAGATAGTGCATTACAATCGAATCGGGTCGCCGCGATAAGGCGTCTGCCTTATATTCACACAACGTGACAAGACCGGCGTGAAGTGACGTGTCATGGTGTCCCGTTTTTATACGCTTTGTCAGGGGGCGGCTCTCCTCCAATTGGTCAGCACCAACTCGTGACGTATTGCGTAAGCGCCAGATCAAGCGCAGTGCAACAGCGGCACTACCTCGTACTGATTTAGTGCAACTTTAACAAAGTACGCCAATTTACGACCGACCGTTAATGAAACTCTTCATTATCTCCGTACCCAGAACATACCCGAGCTTGTCATGAAATTAAAACTATTACTGAAAGTCATTACAATAAAACTACTTTTACGGATTTTATCGCGGTTTATTAAATTATTTATGTAGTTTCAGAAGCTTTACAGCAACCATGGTCACGGGTGGTCTGAGATAACAGATGTCCTGATGTACGTTTTCAAAAGTACCCGAAGAATTATAATTTTAGTTGTTCCGATTAACGCAAACAGTTCTTAGTATATCTTACTGCCTTGAGGTGTTATGTTTACTTTTTGATTTGATTTCACCACTGGATCACAAGCAGAGGGAAAATCCAGCCATCTTCTCTATTGAAATTTGGATGTTTTTTAATTTCAATAGCCTCACGGATCATCCTTGGAAGGAATCGGTGTTCCTTAGGGAGGATTTGCGCTTTATCAAATCTAATGTAATGGCAGGGGCCAACTTCGGCATGCTCACAGACCGCAGATTTTGTAACACGACGGTGTTTCATATCGGCTATAGCTTCTGAAACTTCGTGCTACATAAATAATTTAATAAAGCGCGATAAAATCCATAAAAGTAGTTTTATTGTAATGACTAGCATTCGCGTAAACTTAATACATTAATTTTACCGAAACTTCTAGAGAATGGCCGACAAAATGTTTCCGTGTCCATCAACAAAGCGACACAAAACACGATCACAACAACTCGGCTCATTGTGTCGTGTGCCAGCGGCTGCTGCGTTCATTACCTTCAGTAAACAGTAAGTCAGTTGTGCCCGTACATTCCGTGCTGCAGATATTTATGCTCCTATACTCAACACTATCATCATTCATTTTTTTTAAGTATATTAGGCAAACGAGCAACTTCGCTGTAGTACAGCTACGAACTAGCTCTTATTAAAATGTTGTTTGGTATCTACGCGCCCTCGTACTATACAGTTTATACATCATATGAACACCAGATGCTGGAGCTGAACACTAAAATATACATTAATTTGATCCTAGAGGGAACTTTGTGTTGTTTATAATTAAGGCATCGACTGGGAAATCCTAATAACTGTATAAAACAGAAAATCTTACGCGTTTGTTGCGGACTGCAGAGGCCTTTACATGAAACTTCCCCTAAATACACAATACATACAATAATTTTATTAGTAATAGTAGGTACCTGATTATTGATATCTTAACTTCACATGTTACATCTATCACCTGTCATCACAGTCAACACGTGATCTAGGTTGCTGTAAACCTTTTCAGGACCTCCTGAAACGTCGGGCTAGCTCAATAATTAAATAAACCGCGATAAAACCGGTGAAAGTAGTTTATTGTAATTAGTACCTGTTTAGTTTATCATTATACCATATCGGCTAGGTATTCCGAGACTACCGCGCGCGAGTTCTTTCAGCCGTTGAGCGTGGATTAGGGTATCCCATCACGACCTTCTCCATGAGCCAAACGTTCATGTCGGCGCCGAGGTCATTTTAGCTACACGCCAGACATCTGAGTCGGGTGAGGAGGGACCTCTCAGGCCATGATTAGTAATAGTAATAAATATTTGAGTAATAAACCGACATGAATTCTAAAGATTAAAGAAGATATATAGGTAATTTTCAACTACGACTTTCCCTCTAACAACTGTGGGAGAGGAGCTTATCAAAACTCATTGAAAACGTGTAACGTACCGAGTACGTACTTCCCGCTATAACTGTGTGAAATATATTTCATCAAAATAAATTGAATACTTTATTTTCTAAATGGTTTTTCCCATTGGATCATTTTGCTCGTGCAATGACAATTATATCGATGTTTTCTTTCGTGGTAGCGGATGTAGGCCTTAAACTCCTAGGATCATGTTTAATGCTCTCACGACCGCGCTTAAACTCAGCTACAATGTCAAACGAATGACAAGTCATTCGTATGACTTGTCATTCGTTACCATTTCTCCGTCTCTAGCGGCCACGGGTTTGACAGGGTCATACTTATTTTAAACGAGCGCGTTTTGTCCACGAGCCATACATTTGAAGAAAAATTTCACTATACGCAGGAATTCAAAGAATATATAGTCTATACTGTAGATACGTTACAATTAGCAGCAGGTGTACAGTGCAGACTAGCAGTCGCGTTGCCGACGATATACTAGGGTGGATCTAAAAGTTCGTGGCCTAACACGGTGCTATGACATCTTTTTAAATCTACCGTCATTTGTTAGAACGTATCATATTGATTTATTGTGCTCAGTTTTTGATTTAGTGTGCGATACTGCGTAATATAAATTTTCTGTGATTATTTGTTTGAAGCAATCTAACACAATTTTCAATAATTGAGAAATTGAACACCGTGCAGTCATTAAGTACCTCAATAAAAAAGGCCTATCACCAAAATACATCCATCAAGATATGGTGAGCACTTTGGGGGAGTCTGCTCCATCGTATTCCAGTGTCAAGAAGTGGGTAGCTGAGTTTAAGCGCGGTCGTGAGAGCATTAAAGATGATCCTAGGAGTTTAAGGCATACATCCGCTACCACGAAGGAAAACATCGATATAATTTGTGATCTCGTACTGGGTGACCGACGTTTGACCATTGGTAAGATAGCTGAGATAACAAACATTAGTTATAGCTGGGTGCAACACATAATAACGGAAGAGTTGGGGTTCCATAAGGTTTCTGCTCGCTGGGTCACGAGGTTGCTTTCAGCTGAACAAAAACTGGTTCGATACACAATTTCGCGAGACTGTTTGGAACTTTTTGAGACTGATCCCGAGGACTTTTTGGGTAGATTTGTTAACATGAATGATAGCTGGGTTTACCACCATACTCCTGAATCAAAGCAACAATCCAAACAATGGAAAAGATCAGACTCTCCTACACCGAAAAAGGCTAAGGTCGTTTTGTCGACCTTCAAAGTCATAGCTTCTGTTTTTAGGGATATTGTTTTTGGTAGATTATTTACCGAAAGATCAACCTATAAATTCTAGTTATTATTGTAACCTTTTACGAAGATTCCGGGAAGAAATAAAAGAAAAAAGGCCGGGAATGTTGCGTAAGAAAGTTTTGTTTCATCAAGACAATGCACGTGTTCACACTTCGGTTGAAACAATGTCTGTAATCCATGATTGTGGCTACGAATTGCTGCCCCACCCTCCTTATTCGCCGGATTTAGCCCCCTCGGATTATTATTTATTACCAAATTTAAAAAAAACATTTGGGTGGCCCTAAATTTTCGACCAAAGATGAGGTCATAGTCGCAGTAAACGATTATTTCGCTGACCTTCCCGAAACTTTTTTTCTCGAAGGGATAAACAAGTTGCAGGTCAGGTGGAAGAAGTGTTGAACTAGATGGTGACTATGTCGAAAAATAAAAATAAATTTAGATCCACTTTTCTTTCACTTTCTTGGTCGGCTTAGAACTTTTAGATCCACACTCGTAGTTCCGAGGCACCTCATCAAACGCGGTACTTATGGCACTCGTGGTGGTCTTAATCAACATTCGCCTCAAACACCACGACCTCACCGAGGGCTGAATGTGATGACGCGTAAATGTGTTTCCCCGTGTCAACAAAAAAGCTAAGCTAATAATGGTATTGTACCAACAATACAATCGTTAAACATATGAAACCTCCTTGAGGCATGTAGCCTTTAAGTATGAACGTAAATATCCAAGGGCTCAATTTTAGGAATAATCGTTAACCTCCCATTACCCCGTAACCGAAGGGCCAAGCGGCTATTGTTGCACAAAGCGGTTCATCGTTCTTCTATTGAGTACAATATTTTCCTACGCCAAATTCTCATTAAAAAAAAAGGTTATCTTTCAAAGGAACGCATTTGTCATTGTTAGTTAGTACTTGTGTTGCTTTACACAATAACGTATTAAGGGGCAAAGGAACAATGTGAGGCTGTGAGGTGACTAATGACACCACATGGGAATAATCTGCAGACATATGACACTATACAAACCCGACCCCGTGACAAGTGTGGTCCGTCCAGTCCTCTGAGCCCAAGTTCCTTACGAGGAACTGGCCAGCCGAGCTGCCATGGTGTCATGTCAGTCCAGGTAAACTTAACAAAGCAAAGTCAATGCAGTACGTGAAAAAATTCGAAGAAATCCTGTCCGAAAGAAAAAAGATTTTATCTAGGGAAATAAAGATAGTACCTAAAACTATGATGCGTGCTGTAAGAGATGCACGGACTTGCAGCCTCACACAGATCATTACTTAAGTGATAAATTAAAGAGGTGAAACCAAAACAACTACTGAAGCGGTACGCAAAGGGAGGTCACCGAAAAAAAACTGTTTTCCGGTGAGAATTTTTTACAATTCAGCAACAATTTTACAAATAAGGACTCTAAGAAAGCTTCTCAATTCGTCGGCAGAGCGCAACGTGGGCATTATCCGTCTTCAGAGAAGGTGAGCTATGAAGGAGTGACTGAGCCATATTTTAGCGAAAAATAATGAAAATATTGGCACAAGTGTCTCTAGATACCATACTTGAGTATATTGATGATAGTTACTTGAGAAGGTAGTTAAGCTCCTTTATAACAATTCGTTCAACAACCGAGTATGGTCTTGCCAGCAACGCTCAGCGCTGCGTCATGAAGCTCGGTCCTCGCAGTCTCAGTTGGAAGCGAACGTCACGCGCTTCACCAGAGCTGAAGACTGGTCGTCGTCTAGTGCCGCGGGGTAACCCACTGATGAAGCTCGAGCCTGTTATGATTTATGGACAGTTTTAGGGAATACAACTTGCTCTAAGCTAAGCCAAGTTATGCATTGACCACAACAACAACACGTCTTCACGCCAACTGTTCTGATGCAGCCGGGTAAAGATCTCAATAGTGTTAAATAATTTCAGGAATTAATTTCAAATGAATACCCTCTCCTACATTACTTTGTTACAAATAAGCATAATCCACGGCCATGGTTCTGTTTCATGCTGAGGTATATTCTTAAACGGTCGGTCTACCAAGAGATGTATGGCCGTGTGTGGATGATGTGTGTGTGCGTGTGTGTGTGTGTGTGTGTGTGTGTGTGCGTGCGTGCGTGCGTGCGTGCGTGCGTGTGCGTGTGCGTGGAATGATCGGACCCATTTTGGTGTAACTTTCACTGAAGAACATAGGTGCTTATAGGGCACGACACAGTCTACAATTGGTTTCTAAAATAGGTAGGGTTTCGTCACAAACAGTAATATATATTTTTAATAGCATAAGGGCTCAAATGAGTATTCAAAGTAGTTTTATGACTACTGACGCCCAAGGACATTCGCATGATTGTTAGTATATGCGTGGCCCTCTTGTCATCCCCCCTCAATGTGCCACCGGCTATTCACAAACCGCACGAAACGCGGTAGCGAAGTTGTCACTTTACGCCGGTATCAGGCGAGCAAGAGGTACTGCCTCAGTCATGCTGGCCCAATTCAATTTCAAAGGACGATGTAAATTTTTAAATTGTGCTACACGTGTGTAATAGCGGCTAGTGGTAAATGTACGGAGAGTGTTACGCGCTACCTTCTAATTGCTAGTTTACTAGTAATAATGTTACTATTACCTACAAGTGTCCGCCTGCATTACACCGGCAGGACTTTCAGCATTGTTTATGACTTTTTTTCCACTTAAAACTTGTGTTGGGCGAATCGTTGGAAAGCTTGCAGGAAATGTTGCACAGCCTCAATGAATCCTCCCGACGTATTGGCACTAGGATGAACTTGGACAAGACAAAGGTCACGTTCAACGAACACGTTCTCCCGTCGTCGGTCAACGTCGATGGTGCTATTCTCCAAATCGTATGTGAATACGTCTACCTCGAGCAACCATTGCAATTAGGTAGACATAACTTCGAGAAGGAAGCCGATAGAAGGATTCAGTTGGGTTGGGCAGCATTCCGGAAGCTTCGTCACATTCTCACGTCGCCTACACCGCAGAGTTTGAAGACAAAAGTCTTCAATTAATGCGTTTTTCCTCTTAATTTAGGACTGGTCCGCAAGTTTGTGGTAGCTCAGCGGGTTGTGGAACGTGCTATGTTGGGTGTTTCTCTGTCCGACAGAATTTGTAATGAATTAATAAGGCAGAGGACGAAAGTATCCGACATCAAGCTAAAAATAAGATCGCTGAAGTGGTAATGGGCTGCTCACACACTCAGATGACCAGATGGCAGATGGGCCGTGTGCCGTATCGTGGCCGCCGCGCTTAGGAAGACGATGTGTTGGTCGACCGTTCACCAGGTGGAAAGACGATCTTCGTGCAAAAACTGGTCCGGGATGGATGCGAGTAGCAGGTGATCGGTCATCTTGGCGTCCATAGAAAGAGGCGTATGTACAGTAGCGGACCGATGGGAGCTGATAATGATGACCAATGAAACCGCCTCTATCGATTTAATAATTTAATTTTCCTCTTACAATTAATTGCCTTCCACTTAGGATTTCCACACGAGTGAAGCGAAAATTGAAATTGGGTAGAAGTCGATTGTAACGAAGCAAGAGACGTTTGTCCGAGAGCTCAATAAAGTAATATATATGTTTAGGAAACGGTTTGACATTTCATTACTTCCGCTGTTAACACTTCGTCGACGACTGACGCATGAACGGAGTACATCGCCGGCAGGTGTGTCACGTGTCCCGTGTCCCGCTCCAGGTTATGAATATGTATGGTAGTATTTGTGCCAATAATTATGAAATAACTCACGGCCTTGAGGTGATGTGTAATGGATTTTAACAATTGTAGTTTATTTGCTTCATGTACGCTAAGTAGCCAGCTGTCTTTGTAACAGAAATAAACACTAAAATGAGAAAACGCAATAGACAATCGTATAAAACTGACAGATCTCAAATACAAATGTAGTACATACTTTTTATTGTAAAGGTATTTATGGACTTACTAATTCCATATATATTAATAAAATAAAACAAAAGTATAAAAAAAAGCTTACCTCTGAGTTCGTGCTGGTGTGAAGTGATTATGATGTCGCATTTAGTACTTCCTTAGGTAAATCCCCATCTGATCCGTGAACGAGTGGTAAATAAAACCCTTCTTATACAATAAGGTATAATATAATAAAGTTATAATTTTAAACTGTGAAAATACGAGTATAACATTGGATGTTCCGTTGGTCGGCGCCGACGTGCGAAATCCATGCCAACTTATCGGGGCTACTATTTTCGGTATTTTCTTTTACAATAGCTTATCCATCGATGGATTGTCATAACAATAACAATCAATCAATACGTGAGCGCGTTTGTGTTCGGTTAAATGGGAGCAGCGACGCGGGCGAGCGCGGCGTGCGACTGTGTCAGACGTCGATATGATATTTGTCCGAATTCACTTTATGTGGAATAAACTATTGCTTACAATAAATGGTGGTACCATGCTGCATTGCAGCTGAATCGAGCCGTCACGGGTCAGGACCGGGGAGGTACCTCTCGCTCTTATGACACCGCCCAGTCAGGTCCTCAACAAATGATTGGTGCGGTGGTCGTGTCGTCTGTAAATCGTTATATTGCCATAGAGGCCTTTTTATAGCATAAAGAGTAAACGAACAATGGGAGCTTTTGATGACTGTTCACCACAACAGGCCACCGTCTACTCAAAAACCGCACGAAAAGCTACAGCGATGCTGCCACTTTACGGCGGTATGAAGTAAGCGAGAGGTTACTTCATACCGACCTCCCCGGTCGTGCCTGCCTAATTCTTTTGGCATTGCACATACCTCTTAAAAATTACTATATCTTCGTACGCGTACTTTTCTATTTAAAAAAAAAGAGAAATTTTGTTTCCCTGCAGGTTCAACATCAGATGTCCAATTTTGAAAATAAACTACACTACGTGTTTACCCTGGTTATTTATGTATTTTATAATATAAGCACGGCCTGAACCCAATCACACTTTTTAATGTCACTAATATCACATCGTCATACAACTTACTCAATACTGCACAAACTAGGCACCCGAAGCATATCAATATCCAATCATATGAATCCTGTCATTCACAACAATTACTATTTCAATATTTCCTAACTGTTGGCACAAGTAAACAAACCAATAAGTGTCAAAAGGCAGTACTTAGTAAAAATTCATTACCTCCGGTGCTAGTTTAGACTGTGTTACGGCGAGGTAAGATTGTCCCTACAATTCATTTTGTATCTTTACATACACACAGATACACATACATATACATTAACATATTAGCATACTTCATACTCACTCACCTCAATATATGCATAGATATTTACTTAATGGTTTCTATTAACTCTTCCGTCCTTTTATGCTCCATATCACCTAGCACCTCCCCGAAGTTCCTTCCGCAAGCAAACTTGGTCATATCTTTGACAGGGCTTATCCTACTAATTCGATTATATATGCATGGAACCAAATAAAAAAAGAAGCATTTTGCAAAAGCGATCTTAAATGAAGGAATTTCATAGACCTGATGTTTTCTTCTAATGTACTGATTGGATTTGGCAACGTTGTTGGAGAATGATAGTTTTAATATATAGTTGTCTTACAGTGAGCACCTTAAAATCCCTTTAAAGTTTTGACGTAGGATACCTTAAATACTTAAAATTGATTACTCTTAAAATACAACGTTGTGCTCTTCCTACTGTGATCAGGTTACTCTTTCTTGCACCGCCCCAAACTGAAATGCCATGTGTAGCAAATCCAGATTTCTGAGCCTTTTTTGGTAAGGTATTAGTTTACGTAATCGTGTTTTGAGATTTACAATATGATGTTTCGAATTTAAGTTTCTGTCATTATCAACGTCAAGATGTTTGACTACACAAGCCGACGGTAGTATAAAACAATCACATTTTTCAGTATCTATGCAAGAATGGTCATGCGCTTTTAATTTAATGTCATTGTAAGGTTGTAAGTTATTTTTTATAATAAAAGTTATATATTTGGTTTTTGCTAAGTTAATTAGAGTTTTGCAAGTAAGCTGTCAACAAATTGTAATCCAACCAACTAGTTACGGTCCTGAGTCCACTCTCAGCTGCAAGCTTAACTTTAGGCCATTTGTCGTCTAGAAATAAGATGACCGTGTCGTCAGCGAAAGTAATTATTTTTAAGTCAGGAATTTGAGTGTTACAGAGACTGTTAACATATAATGGGAATGGGGTAGGTCCGAGCACTGATCCCTGAGGAACACTGAAATTTACTTTGATCTTCGAGCTAACAACGCTTCCTGGTTTCACAGCCTGTGTCCTATTAGTTAGATAGTCGCTTAAAATTTCCAGGGGAGTACCACTTATTCCAATGAGCTCCAGGTTACGAATTAGGAGGGGGATTAAAACTCTATAACTAGGAAAAAATTAATACATTTTTTATTAGAGACAAGATTTTTAACTACACCAGTCACAACGATTTATTTTATAAATCCATATTGATTATTAGAAATGATTTTATACTTTTCCAGATAGTTGACCAGACGAAAATTTATATTTTTTTTCCTAGTATTTTAGCTTTAGTTGACAGAAGCGATATTAGACGATAATTTGTGATAGTGTTTCGATCTCCCGACTGTTAAAAATAGGAACTATTATTGAATGTTTTGGTATATCGGGGAATTTACCTGCTGATAGACATAAGTTTATAATAAAAGTTAACGGTTAAGCTATTAGTTTAATACAATTTTTAATCAATATTGAAGATATACCATGAAAATCAATAGAATTATTATTTTTTAGTGTAGTTACTATTTTGTAAACTTCTTGTTCGTCGGTTTCCAGAAGTACAAACGAGTTTTTGGTAGAGGAACCGATTTTGTTATTAAATACAAGTTCGTTCTATGTAGTATTTAATTTTTCAAGTATATTATTAGATAATTTAGCGTCTATATTAGCAAAATATTCATTCATGAAATTCACTAATGACAGAGTATACGATTTTAGTTTACTTAATTCAGAGGCAAATGTATTTTAGCTGAAGTATCTAAATTACATACTCGTTCTACAATACTCCAGGTTTTTTAACGTCTTTAATATGAACTTCTAGATCTAATTTATTATATTCATTTCTTAAATTACGAAGTATAGTATTACAAAAGTTTCTATAACGTTTATAAGTAGTTTCAAGGTGTACATCATTTTGGCATTTCTTTCATTTGCGTTGTAATTTGTTTTTAAATCTCATGCAGCGCAACAATCCTGGTGTCACCCATGGGTGGTAAGTTATTTTTATTTTTGGTATTCTCTTAGTGGATGTATATTTCTTAATAAAATGTTTGAGTTAGGAATTCAGTGGCAGTATTTGGTTCAGACGTCAAATAAAGATCCCTCCAATCTAAATGTTTTAGAATTTCAATAGACCTAAAATAGTTAAGCTTTTTAATTATCCTATCAGGTTTCAATTTTACGCTTTACTTTGTTATAGGAATACTTATATAAACACAGCAATGATCAGTTACCAACATCTCACAGACTACGGTATTTAGTTTAACATTCAGTTTAACAATTGAATGGTCCAGACATTTACTTTGACAAGTAGGCAAATAGTGGTTAGGCAAGAGACAATAAGTGCAAATCAAATCTATGTATTCACCTGCTTTGGAATCATTGTTATCAGGGCTTATATCAATGTTGATATCTCCAGTGTGAACAATGTTCGATATATGCTTAAGGTCCATAAGGAGCTCGTCCAGTGATTCAAGAAAATTATCTGTCGATAGAAATGATGGTGATCTGTAAATGCATATGAAGGCTTGACTTGTACCAATCTTAATAACTAGGCTGTCGGCATCAGATAGACCTAGGTTCATAAACTGAAATTCCTTCCACATTGTCGCGGCCATACACAACCACACTACTACTCTGATTTATATGTTTTTTACTGCCATAGTTGTTATATCCATTCATCTTTGCTATTGTTGCTTGTTACCAGGGTAACAAGCCTCGTGTTTTTGTAGTAGCTTTATTATTTCATTACTTGTTTCCATAATCTTAGTATTCTGATTTTTTATTTTAATCATCTCTGAACTAAACATTTCTTTAATAGTTTGCATAAGATAATCTTTTATTTCGGAACATTTATCTAGCTCCAGGTTTTTTCTTTTTCTTACATTTATATTTCTAATAAAATTTTAATCTTGTATTGCTTCAACAGAAATATCCGGAAATTATGAACACTTAACTTGCTGATTTGATTTCGGTGTACGCTGCATTTTATCTGATATTTGCAGATTATCTGATAGTCGTAGGCAACGTAATCTGGCAAGCTAAAATATACTTTATTTTTTGGCTTATTTGGATGAGATTACTTTGTTTACACTTTTGGTATTACCTGGCTTACGTTATGTATGTATATTGATAGATTAGCAAATTAATTTTAAAATTACTTTTGTCGCTGTAAAACGTCATTTTCTAAATGAAAAAAAAAAAAGAAACGGATAGAGCTGCACAGACAAGCCTCGCACAATAAGTCATGATGACGCTAAAGATTTAACAAGTTATAAAGTTCTGGTTTAGTAAGGGTTAGAAAGTTTAGGGAGGGCCGAGGAGAGACCAATAGGAATAATTTTTCTACAAGTACTTATACAAGTTTAAGCACCGTCTTCGGATATAAAATGATGAGCTGTTGTTGGTGAGTTCAATTCCCATTACCTACAACATTACGACCGCCTACTTTGTTTCAGTAGAATCATTTTTATTTATAAGATGTTCTTATAGCAGGCGCGCGTTGGCTACGGCTGTGTAGGTGACACAGGCGCTGCATGTGTGTGGAGATAGTCGTCGCTCTCCATTACCTCCTCTCCCACATTGGTACATACAAACTCCCACTGACTACATGATACGCGACAGCAACTTCAAACCGGTGTTCTGCGAGGCGGATACCTCACGAGGCTTTGGTTCAGTTAACCTAGAATATGGCTGCTGCACTTATAGGGAACACATTTATGTCCCATTGAAAATACATATATGTCCTGTTGAAAAAAAGACTTATGTCCTATTGAAAACACATTTATGTCCTACCGAATCTCTTTTTATCGAAAAAAAAAATTATATAAACATATTCTTTAGTCCATAAAAGGCTATTATCTTGGAGCCAAATCTGTATAAGCCGTTATGCAGTTTCATTGCACGATAAGATTGGTAATGAAATTTATACACAAACCTCGTGTAATTCCATAATTGTAATATTGCGTTGCCGATTGAAAATTGACTTTTGAACTACATTTTTAGCAATCGCAAACGAAGAGTCCTAATGACAATGGCTGACAGCGGTACGTGAGGTACTGCGACGTGACTTTGCATTTGAAGTGCCGAAAATGAGACATCGGAGTGACAACAGAACGGGAGATTCGGCACTTGGTCTGTGCTCGTTACGTAATATAACAGAGAGGGCTGCTGATAAGTGAATAAATTACAAATCATAAATATTTGAACTTTGGCATAATAGCATAAAAGATTTTTCTGAAGTGGGTAAATTTTAAAATTGATTTTATAATATAAACTCGTTTAGAATAGTAGGGCTAGAAAATATAGAAGTCAAGCACTAATATGGGAAAGGTTCTTTGAAGTTTCCTCTAGTTTCCTATGAATAATAAAGAAAGTAATTTTCTAAACGACTTGGCAACAATACAGTCGGTCACACAGCGACTGGTGATTACATTCACGACAAAGGACTCGATCCCTCTAAGCTCATATTGATCAACTGCCCTTTAACTTTATTCAAAAAGACAGGGGCGTTATAAATCATGGCATGCAAGAATGTTTCGGATGTCTTTAATTGCCTCCTGACTTGAACCAGGGCGAGTTGTGTGCATTTTCTGCTGCACTGTACTGTGCCGTACTGTCCGAACTTTGGCGGGTTAGTTGTATCATATCCTAGTCCCGATAATAGCTGTGTAGGGGACACACAGACGTCAGCAAAAGTTCGATGTTACGTTACCGTTCAGGACGGTTGTAACCTTTTTTTTTGTTGACGCGGGGAAACGCACTTACGCGCGGTCACCCGCCCTGGGTGGGGTCCAGTGGTGTGTAGGACTCTCGGCACATGATAGTGCCGAAGACCCACATGAACCACAGCGAGTGCCATCAGTGCCGCCCTTTGTGAGGTGCCCCGGAACAACAGCAATCAGGGCGCCTCGACGGCTAGTCAGATCCTAAGGGACCAACTCCACCTCCACAGATGGGGTTGCCAGCACTACAGGACAACCTTACCGACTTTGGGACAGTGCAATGGGGTTAGGTTCCCATCCTCCACCTTTGCCCCGTGCGCAAAAGCGCCACCTCCTGTTGCTCTTAGGTCCCCTTAGTCTTTAGGTATTAAAAATTATGGGACGATTCCTCGTCCTGATCTTTGAGCCCCCTCTTTTTATAAGAGAGGTGCAAAGATCCCCCCTCGGTTCAATGAGCTTTGCCAGGGTTCTACCCCGGATACTAAGCCGGATACTAAGCTCCACCGCCACGACAAGACGGACGGTTGCAATCTGATAAACACAAGTGAATATACATTTATTAGTTAATATCCACGTGAATTATAAAACCTTCACTCTGTGGCAGAATTCGGTAACATACATATCTGAGGACTGAGGATAATATGAGGACCAGCTGGCTCAGTTGATAACATGGCACCCGATATATAATTTAGTAAAGTGTAGTATGGTACGCAATCATTGTTGCAAAACCGTAAAATATAATGATATAATTTAGGTAATCGAGCTGTATCACGCAAAGCGAAATATCCTGGCGGGAAATTCCAAACTTTTACCGCCACAACACACTTTAGTTCACGCGGAGTCACCCGTCAGGTAGTCGCGCGTGCAGCGGGGCCAGGTCTCGTAGATGAGCATGCGGTCCATTGTCTGCCCTATTGAACATAGCGCTCGACAATCGAACCACAAACTCATCCAGCGACTCTATCCGCAAGTCACGCGCGATCACATCATTGCGGACGTAGCGACCGGCACCCGTGATCACCCGTTGGGATATATTTTGCTGGACTTGCAGGTGTTTCCGCTGGGCCTGGGAGGTTAGCGCGTACCATGCGGGGGCGGTGTAAGTGAGGCGTGACCGGATATATGTCTTGTAAATCCCCAGTTTCGTCCGTGTAGGAAGTCCGGATGCTAGTACCGGCCACAGCAAAACGCGGGCTATTCTCGCTTGGTTGACCGCTCGGTCCACCTACGAGACCATCTGTAGCGTGCGGTCGATACTGCATCCGAGATACACGACTGGGGATTCCCAAGACACATCCAGGCGTCCGAACTTTAACCGCCCCGGCATGGAGCGCCTCTTGCTGACATATAGCGCCGTCGTCTTATCCTTGAAATGACGCCACTAGTCTCACAAGCGCCAGCGGGATGCCGGCGTCCACCAACTTGTACAAGAGTCCCGGTTGCCATACCCTGTTGAAGGCCTTTTCCATCTACCGCGACAGAGTGTCTCCCCTTGTTCATCTCTACAGAAAATTGGTGGATCACCCACGTCAGTTGCAACGCGGTCGAATGGCCGCTCCGGAAGCCGAACTGTTCATCCTTTATATGGAATGTACAGCTTCAGCCTCCGAAACAGAAGCATCTCGAACAACTTGGCGATGTGGGACAGCAGCGTTATCGGCTGGTAGCTTCCATTCAGGCTTCGGGGCTTGCCCGACTTCGGCAAAACGATGACCCCCCCTTTTACCAGGTTTTCGGAAAGTGGGCCGTCCGGAGAACGCCATTTGCGATCTGTGCGAGAGCCACGGCTGCTCACTTAGACATTATCACCAGCGCTGTGGGAGGGGGGGAAGGATATCGTCGGGGCCTGGAGCTCTGCGCCTCGGGAGGCGAAGTGTGACGCGAGCACTTCGGCGCGTGCCTGGGCTCCGTAGTGTTTCGCGCCTGTGGTGTCTAGGAGTGGAGTGATGGTGGTTTTTGGCACGTCTGTTTATGGCGTGCAGGTTGGTGTCGCTTTCGCCGGCATGGAAGACTGCACTCTCCCAGCCTACTCCATGATACTCCCTCACCTTCGCAGACGGTTCCTCGGCCAGCTTGTTGAGTTGTGCCTGGACCCTCGGACAACGGGTGTTTCCTCATCTGACGTTTCCTCTGCAGGTCCGCCAGTAGGCTCGGTTGGAGCTCACCCCGCTGGTGCGCTGTCGCCGGTACAACAGTGGTTGCCGCCGCCCGCGCCTCCCGGATTTTCTCCGTGAAGAATCGAGCGGCGGCTTCCACCTCGTTCGGAGTAGACAGTTGCCCGGCGATGGTGAAGTCGACTAGGCTATCCTGATAGACGGCCCAGTCAATCTTCTCTCTGGTCCGCACTCCTTCCCTAAGGATTGCTGCGGAATCAAGTATGACGAGGATGGATAGATGTTGAGTGTTGAGGTCGTACAGGACATCGATGTTGACCGTGGCCTTGACGTTCTGGTGTAGGGCGATATCCAGAACGTCCGGGGTGCGCAGGGGATCCGTAGGCACGTGTGTAGGACACGGTGGTCCTTGCACCGTGTAGCCGCGCTCTTCCGAATCCTCCTGCAGCCTGAAGCCAGCGTTGTTTGTGTCGGCCGATCCCCAAGCTGGATGCTTGGCGTTCAGGTCGCCGACCAACAACACCTGGCCGCCGTTCCCCAGCACGTTGTGGACATCACCTAGGTCAAAAATGTTCCCGGGATGTCTGTACACCGCGTAGATTCGAGCTTCTCCCCCGCCATGTGAACGACCATACCAGTTGAGCCCATGTCGGTGAAGGGGCCCTGTCTCAATTCGTCGTGGACGACGTCCCGCCGAACGAGCACAGCCGTACCTCTGTACGGTCTCCCGCTCGGCGACACCTCGTCCCTCCGATACGCGACGTAATTCGGTAGCCGGAGGCTCCGCGTCGGCCCCAGCCAAGTCTTGCCCATCAGGATGACTTGTAAGTCATACTGCTGAGCGAGCAGCCGGAGACTGTCGCCCTTGCCTCCTATACCTCCGGGGTTCCAGTAAGCGACCCTGAGTTCGTCACGATCCATCACTGGCTCCCCGTTGGTTGGCTCCGTGCGTGTGTGATTTGCGCCCAGATGCGTGGGTCTCTGAGCACTCTGGACAGCTCGTCTTTTACGGCCGCCCTCAGCTCCTCCCTGACGATCTCCCGGATTAACTCCCTGAGATCGTCAACGTGGACCCTGGGCTCATCGCGCCGACGCTGCTCCCCTTCCGAGCGCCTCGGTTCCCGCGAAGGCGGAGGGACTGATGTCCGTGGTGAGGGAATTGGTGTCTGTAATGTGGGGTGAGTTGGTGCACGTGATTGTGAGTGTGCGTGTTCCGGTTGTGTCACTAGCCTGTGAGGGTACTCAGCGCACTGCGGTCGCGGTGGTCTCCTGCTGCGGAGGGTGGCAGCTTGGGACGGCCACAGCTTGGGGCTTCCTCTTACGAGTGTGCCTCCTTTTGAGCTTGGCCGTCTTCACCTGCCTGGGTTTGGCGTCGTTGGCCAGGGTGGCAAGGGATGAGCCTGGGCCGTACTCGACCTTTTCCTCCCTCCGCAACGGAGCCGCGGGCGCAGGTGCGGCGGGGTGTCGGCCTTGTAAACTGGTCTCCCTACACAGCGGGCTTTTGGATGATCATGCCTCGGGCTCTGGCCTCCCTAAGGAAGGCCTTACACCTCCGGTCATTGGCCGTGTGAGGGCCTTTGCAGTTGGCGCACGTCGGGGTGACTCCGTTCGGCGGCGGGCAGTCCCCGACTGCATGGACCCCACCGCAGCGGACGAACCTAATTTCCCGGTGGCAGTTCGTTGAGGAGTGTCCAAAGAGCTGACAGCGGTGACACTCTGACGGTCCCTGTCTGCCCTTCCACCCCTCCACGACCACTCCGGGCATGCAGAGGAGCTCTCTCACCTCGTAGAGGCGCGTGAGCTCCTCGCTGTTCAGGCGGTCCAGCTGCGCGTGGTACAGGCAGCCGGGTCTCCCGCCTCTCGCCGGTATATGCCGGATGAAGCGCACCGGGAAGCCCAGGCCCCTGAGGTCCTCGGCGATGCATTCGGTGTCTGTCCCCACTGGCAGACCTCTAATACCCACCTTGGTAGGGAGCTCTGAGGGTGGGGAGTAACAGTGCCACTGCACCGCCAGGTTGTCCTTAGTCAAGGACGTCAGTAAGGCCTGGACTGCCCGGAACTCCTCAGTCGACTGTGCCAGGAATCTTATGCCCCTCCCAAAGGGCCGGGCGTTGGGTGCGTGTCCCAGCACGTCACACAGGGTGTAGAAATGCCTCTGCCAGTCTGGCAGAAACTCCGGAGGGTACTCCGATAGTCTGCGCGGCGGCTGGGACTCGCTGGGGTTGCGGACCGTGGTAGCTGGGATGGGGGTGGGGAGTAGGGGCACACCTAGTAGGGGTTACCTTTCGGGGGCTCTCCAGAGCGGCAGCGAAGCTGCGATATCGTGTCGCGTCGACCGATCCGCTGGAGAAGGCAGGCTCGACGTCCCCTGCAGACACAGCAGTCGAAACGGAGGCGGAGGCGACTCCCGGCGCCGTCGACGAGTCCTCCTCGGGCGCCGCTGGGCCAGCCATTTCCGACTCGCGAGCCACAGGTGACGTATGCGGTGATGCAGGTGGGTCGTGTGCAGACCGAGGTGATGATCGTGGTGTTCCTGACGATGAAGAGGTGGCGGTCGAGTGCGATTCCTCCACTGCGACCACCTTGGAAGGCCCTTCAGCGGGCGAGGACGCCGCGCGCTACTCACGCGGATACGGTCTCCCATCAGGTCGTCGCGCGTGCAGCGGGGCCAGGTCACGTAGATGAGCATGCGGTCCTTTGTCTGCCCTATTAAACATAGCGCTCGATAATCGAACCACAAACTCATCCAGCGACTCTATCCGCAAGTCACGCGCGATCACATCATTGCGGACGTAGCGACCGGCACCCGTGATGACCCGTAGGGATATATTTTGCTGGGCTTGCAGGCGTTTCCGCTGGGCCTGGGAGGTTAGCGCGTACCATGCGGGGGCGGCGTAAGTGAGGCGTGACCGGATATATGTCTTGTAAATCCCTAGTTTCGTCCGTGTAGGAAGTCCGGACGCTAGTACCGGCCACAGCAAAGCGCGGGCTGTTCTCGCTTGGTTGACCGCTCGGTCCACCTGCGAGCCCATCCGCAGCACGCGGTCGATACTGCATCTGAGATCCCAAGACACATCCTGGCCTCTAAACTTTAACCGCCCTGGCATGGAGCGCCTCTTGCAGACATATAGCGCCGTCGTCTTATCACGTTGACGGACATGCGCCACGTGTCGAGCCACTCCGGCAACCGGTCCAGCATGCGCTGCATGCGCCCAGTTGCGAGCTCCGGCTTTCGGGACGAGGTTACGTAAGCGCCGTCGTCGGCGAACAGCGCGAGCATGACATCCACCTCACCCTCTCCCGAAGGATCGTTGAGTGTGGGGATGTCGTTAGTGTAGGCCGCGTACAGGCAAGGGGATAGGCAACTGCCCTGTGGCACTCCGGCACGTATGGCCTTCACCGAGGAGTGCCTCCGCTCCACCGCTACCTGGAAGGTCCTACCTTCCAAGAATGACGCCACTAGTCTCACAAACGCCAGCGGGACGGGGAGTTGATTAATATTTCTTTACTCATGGGTCTGTCTGTGTCATTCCCGTATTGAAAACCTTACAGCAAATTGCAGCTCAGTGTCCCTCCGCATAGTGTTTATGTATCTGGACGTTGTGTGGGCAGCTCATGAGCATCAGCCCTATCATCCCTCACGTCGCCTCCCCAATGACGCCCATGCGCTGCACAAACAGCGAGAGCGTAGCAGCCGCTTGATGTCGGTTGTGAACGAGTGCAGTTCGTGTGACTCAATTCAGCTACAATTCAGCAATGGCGCCGCTACTGGCCCTGACAGTATATAGATATATGTATCATCTGTAGCGGAGTGCGACCGCGCCCGCCGAATAAAGCAGAAGTGGAAATAAACTGAACACCGACAGAGAATAAAGAACAAGAGGTAGTGCCCCGTGCACAGCGGCCGAGCTGGGCTGGCTCCACCGGATAGGTACATGCTCACGCGATACCACCACAACGAGACAGTTGTGCCGTCGCATTCCGTGTTGTTTGTTAGTATCCGGTGGCGTATTGGACTAGTAAGTCAAAAAAGAGAAAGGTGATATGTAGGTGTACAATATATTAGAAACAAAACAAATAATGACTCAGCGCAAATCCCATTTTATACGATTTATTAGCTCGGGTTTACATTATACATTTATAGATGGTGTTATGTGGTTTGCGCATAGATATTAACATATAGCTTCATTATTGTCTTAACTATTCTAGGACAATATATATTTTTTTTACTTTACGAGGCCGAAGAATATTATTAAGTTAAATTTTATGTAAATATATATTTATATTTTATGTTTATATATATTATAAACGCTGACTACTCCTGATATATGATCACCTGCACGTGTATGATAACTATATTGACATTCGTGTTATTCCAAGCAACATATTTCTATTTTTAGCAAATTTTTACTCAATAAATCAATTGTTGTTCTATAAAGTAATTTTTATGTATAATTTTAAAATTGTTAACAGTTTTCAGACTTCGAATTGGTGGGGGTAACCAACTCGAAGTCTGAAACTGCCCCGGAATGCAGCGGTGCGGTGCAATTGTGTAATGAGCAGGAACGTTGGTGACCTAGTCGTCGGACTCAGCTGATCTTTGGATTATTTTAATTTAGTGAATAAGTAGGTCTGTTTAACAATTATGTTTTTTTTATAGCATAAGGGGGCAAACGAGAAATCGGAGCCTTTTCATGGCTACCGACGCCCATGGACATTCGCATGATTGTTACGTAAATGCGTTGCCCTCCTATCATCCCCCTCAATGGGCCACATAAGATGTGGATGTCTATGGGCGTCGGCAATCATCAAAATCGGTAACTTAAAGAAAACTCCTATTTAACTTGAAACCCGAGCTAATAAATCGTGTTAGATAGTTTCTCACAGAACAATATTATCAGGCGGACTCAGTCAGCAGAGCCGGCACTGGCCAGGCGCTGCACACACTTTGTCACGACTCATTACCGCCCCTCGCCACTCCGCGCGGTTGTCCTCGTGGAATGTGGACACACGGAATGATTATTCAACGTTTATGAATTTTGTTGGTATCCGTTAATTTAATGCGATACGATAGTAGTAAATACAGCCTGTGGGTGTACCGCTGTACCATCGTAGAGCACAGAAGCTGTGAACTGATTTATCATTTAGCAACTGAATAGTTCAAACACACAAACTTTTCAGCTTTATAACATTAGTGCAGATGTATAGTTCTGGCGCCTTATACTTATACAGCATGTTGACATTTGTTTTTTCAATTTTGTTAGACCTATATTGATATGCGTAATATTATGAGCATTGAATTGATTGATTATAACAAAAGAAATTCAAACTTTATAAGCATATTTAATATGCTTATGCTTAGAAGAATCGAGTGAAGACACCTCAAAGAATTTTTGACCTTCTAATATTGCTAGGTTGGGATTAAAAGCAAGCCATTTTAGAGAATCTATTCAAGTCCGAGAGGGCAGTTCATGTCGATATAAGTCTAACGGACCAATATTTTACCGTCAACGAGTCTGAAATCCCAGTCTAACCCAAGCCCCATAATTTCCTAACTTTACATTTACTCTTTACAATAAAACTACCTTTTTTGTTTTTATCGCGGTTTACTTGGTTACCAGCCGTCCGTCCGTCGCACGGATGTTTAATAAAAGATGGAAAAGATTCACTGGTTTGCAAAAATATAAAAATTATAAATCCGTTATAATGAGGATTCGATGTCATGGTAATGACAACAATTGAAACTTATGACAGAACAACGTCTGCCGAGACTGTTGCCAGTTGTCAACAGTTTCTGCAGCTATGTGTATAAGGATTTAAACTTATGACAGAACAACATCTGCCGAGACTGTTGCCAGTTGTTAACAGTTTCTGCAGCTATGTGTATAAGGATTTAACTTGACTCTCACAACTTTGGATCAAATTGTTTAAGAAAGTGCCATATGACCTGTGTCCGTCACAGGTAACGCAGGATTCTAATGGTAAAAGTATTTTTTAATTGGTCCAGTAATTTCGGAACCTATTCAATGCAAAGTAATAAACAAACAATGAAGTGTTTCCTCTTTCTAATATTAGTAAAGATTTTAAAAGCCCGGCGTGGTTAATAACCATTTATTTCCATTTGCACATCGTAGAAGGGGCCACAAGATGGGCCACACTTCTGAATGTCTAACAGTAAAGTGGATGTCTATGGGCGTTGGTAGTTCTTAAAAGAATTCAACTGGCAGCTTGCATTACTTGTATAATATAAAAAAATCCATAATGAATTTCATCTATTTTTTATAGGTTTATATATTTTGGGTAATGGGACAAACGTACAGACCGTCCTTTTGATAGCTATCGACTCCCATAAACGTCCATAAATTTCCAGTTGCTCATTTATGTGGATGAGGGCAACACGTGTTCATAACATAATGCAGATGTCCATGGGCGTACCTAGCTAGATTTCTCGTTTATCGCCTACTACAACAAAAATGCGCATGACTAGACTTTCTACTCAAATTCGAGTACTAAATGTCAATGTAAAATACACATTGCTCATATAATCTCGCCAAAATGTCTTTCCTCTTTCTTTTAGGGTAGACATTAACAATGTTATACATTTGATCTTATTAGAGCTAGTTAAGGTTTAAATTACATTAATGCTTCAGACTGTATTCGTACTTCTTTGTCCGTATCAAAGTTAGGACACAGATTTTATTTATTTATTTTGATGAGCAATTTGGCAATTGCTCATCAAAATGTAGGTGTACACTCGATCGAAAATATTTCAATTATAATCTCATGAATATGGAACAGCTTTCAAACGGATTAAAAACATATTTACGGAAATACTTCACATAATCTGATAATCCCTTCTTCTTTTTCTTCATCCCTCGTATTTAATTGCCGAGCCCATAATGTAGTGTTATTGAACTAGAATAATAAACTAAATCTAATTTACTTTGAAGTGGAATTGTAACAGACTTGAAACCGCGTCTCGTGAACTAAACGCGTATTAATTACTGCGCAAACATATTCATTGTATCCATGTTATTATTTCATTCGTCATATTATTATAATATTATTATTCACGTGAACCTCCACGTCTATAAACAATTGTTTTCTATAATCAGTAATCAGCGTTTATGAGATTCTCATAATGAGGACTGAATTATCTTAGATGGATACCGTCATTTTGGCCATCTAATTTTTAACAAATCACACGAAACGAGAAACCTTTCCAGAACTTGAAATGCTGAAATGGCACTACCTTCAACCGATACAATAGCATAGCGATGTATGCATACGGCATATGTATAGAACAATATTAATTAATAGGTTTTAATGATTAGGTACTATTCAAAGGTTGACGCCACCAGAGCGTGTTTGTATGAATAGAGTATTAAGTGTGAAGAAAGCCAGACGTAAGGATCGTGGCTTTTACCATTTGGCCTACTCAGTAAAGGATTTGGCAAGGAAATGCGTTATTTTTGCTTATAATAGTAAGTACTCGCTAAATGTTTGTGTATTTTATATTTGGCATCATCCAGAGGAGGCACCAGTCGGCCAGATATACGGAGTAAACGTGAAAAATACTCTCAAAATAATACGCAGCAGTACTAACTACATATTGGTATTATTATGTTAGTAAATAAAAGTGTTTTATAATATATGTCATATGCTTCAAGAAGTTCAATTTCTGAAGTAATAATTCATTTGCACTGTGTGTCGCCTGCACAATCCCCCCAGAGGGCAGCCCCTGAGGCCATGGAGGAGCCTCTAGCCCGGATGGAGAGACGCCCTCCCCCGATGGTCGTCCACGATAAAAATGCGTGTCAGCGGGTGCCGTTAGAAGCGACGTCCGTGTCAACACCACGACATCCGGTGAACACAGCTTGATCGCCCTTCTGCGCGATAGGAATATCGCGTATCATACTTACGCCCTGGAGGATGAACGTCTCCTGAGGTTCGTAATAAAGGGGATCCTGAAAGAGGTCTCCAAAGACAGAGTGATGGCTGACCTAGTCAGTCAAAACATCGCGGTACTGGAGGTACACCGGATGAACTGTCACACAAAAAGTGGTGACGAGAAGACGAATGTACCATATAATATGGTACTGGTCATTCTGCCCTTGGCTCCAAAGAGCAAGGGCATCCATAATTTAAAGGCGATATGCGGACTCACTATGCGGCCGCATAGAGCCAGCGAGCCAGAGAAGGGCACTGGGGCAATGCCACTGGTGCCAGCTGTGTGGTCACTCCGCACGTAATTGCTATGGACGCCCAAGGTGCGTCAAATGCCTGGGCGACCACGGCGACAAAGGCGCCCAATACTGAAGCGGGATTATTTCATCCCTGCTCCCATACCCGCCACCAACACGTGGTTCCCATTCGGTGCCAAGGTCCCTCCTTCCCACACATCAGCAGCCACAAAGAGCCCCTCAGGGTGACAGGGGAGAAGACATCGCAGCCGACTGGGAATTCCTGGCGAATTTCCTACGAGCAATTGACCTACGAGAGGTCAAAGTGCTCGCAAATAAAGTTAGGTATGGCTCCATGTCTGAGAAGCCTCAGGTTTTTGAGGATCATCACGCGTTGGTCGAGACGATAAAGCACCACTCCCTGCAAATAGCTACCACAGGAAGAATGAAACCTAATGTTCGATCTAAGGCCGTTTGCGTTAAACGACACCAGTCTTAATGAGTTGCATTAAGACTGGTGTCGTTTAACGCAAACGGCCTTAGATCGAACATCCATGAGTTGCGGGATTTAATCCCGAAATATAAAGCAGACATCCATTTAGTGCAGGAAACGTTCGTAAAACCTAGCTACTCTAATTCGTAACGACTGGACCCGATCCCGTCGGGGATGTATAGTCATCTATTACAAAGGGTCCCTTCATTGTATCCCAATCGACCCGCCCCCTTTAGAAAATCTAGAAGTATCCCTATGCGAACTAAGCATGACGGGCCATCAGCACATCACCACAGTCTCTGCATATCAGTCAGGTTCAAAACCACTTCCAGTTAGCGACCTTGGCGCTATTTTGGAAAATTTAAACGCAGAAGACCCAATAACTTGAGCTGGAGACCTCAACGCCCACCACGTGACCTGGGGAAATAGATATAGCAACTGTCGCGGGACTGTCCTTAGAAGATATGTCGATGATCGTAACATCATCATCAACGCTCCCTATATCCCAACCCATTATTCTCCGAACAATAATGGGTACATACGTTCACCGAGTACAATCGATATAGCACTGGTTAAAAACATTTCACTCGGCATCAAGACGGCTGAAACGTTACACGAGCTTAACTCGGACCATAGACCCGTTTTAATAGAAACAGGAGATAACAGATTTAGTAGAAATATTAAAATAAAGAAAAAGATCATCGACTATAAATTAGTAAGACAGTCAGACTATAAATTTATTTAACGTCAAATCGAGTGAACTCGATAATATCTCATCCATAGTCACCGCCCTACTGGTTAGCAAAATAGGAGAATCGTCAAGAGAGATCTCCACCGTCCCAGAGGACCGTTTAGCTCTCTCTGTCGACGTCAGGGACTAATCCGTTGAAAAAATGCAGCTAAACCTCTGCACGATCGCAACGGATGTTAAGTGTGCAGGCAAGCCATCCGACAACTCGAAAGAGAAGTCTAAAAGACTATACCCAATTTCATAAACGGGAGATGGGATCACTTCGTCAGCGAACAATCTCCGTCTCTACGGCCTACTGGCCACTAGCGAGGGCTATGAAATTCGAACCGATGGCTCATATGCCACCACGTAACAGTGAAAATCGTTTACCTGCACTAGAGAATGACGAAAAAGCGGAGTGTCGAGCCGATACACTAGAGCGTCAATGCATTCCTACACTCCCCCCAGACCCCTCCCACACAAAAGAGGTAGAAAGAATAGTAACGGCCAGACTGGCTGTGCCACCGGATGATGATGATGAGATAATACGTCTGACGGACACAGAAGAAGTAAGGGATCTAATAAAGAACTTTCACTCAAAGAATAACCAATAAGGCCCTGAAACACGATATTTTACACCTCCTAGAGTGTATTTTTGACGCCCTTCTGGTGCAATGCATCTTCCCAGACCTATGGAAGGAAGCCATAGTAATCGGCATACACAAACCGGGGAAACCCCGAGTGGAGCCCACTAGCTAACGACCCACACGTCTCATAAGCTCGTTAGGTAAAATTTACGAAAGGATAATCCTCGCACGCCCAAAAACCGTGATACTAGAGAAAAACCTATTCATAGACGAGTAGTTCTCACTTTGCGACAGCCACAGCTGCCCACAACAAGTACACCGCCTCACGGAGTAAGTACTATCGGGACTCAAAAGACAGGGCTGGCCACGCGGCACGGGCTCTGTCTTCTTTGATGTGGCGAAGGCGTTTGACAGGATTTGGCATTAAGGCGTCATCTTCAAACTATACCAGTTAGGACTGCCTGACAGGCTGGTACTGAACGTAAACAGCTAACTAGCTAACAGCTGTTCGGCTACAGAGTGGAGGGCACCTTGTCCACCCCTCGTCCCCTCAGAGCCGGTTGTCCGCAAGGATCGGTTTTCTCTCCTACTCTCTTCAATCTGTACACTAGCGACATACCGTGAAAACCCAGCGTGCATCTGGCGATGTTCGCGTATGACACCGCACTGTACATCATATACCTACCTCCCCAACTACGGAGCCAAACTACTCCAAAAGGCCATCACCAAACTAGGTGAATGGTTATTGAAATGGAGAATAGAGGTTAATACGGAGAAGAGTATGTCCCTGCTCTTCTCGCTAAACCACACCTCGCATAACGCAGAAACATGCTTCACATCCTGCTCTACGGTAATGAGGTTCCTAGAGCAGAGACGGTAAAATACTTGGGAGTGACTCTCGATAGGTCGATGAGCTTCAAGGATCACATACATAACGTTCTGAAAAAGGCACGACATGTCCTTTATAAACCCTATCCTCTTATAAACAAAAAGATCAAAATGGCGTATAAAAATAAGCTCACTTTGTATATTATGCAATGCATATTCGACGGATCTTGTCGTATTGCAGCGCAGCATTCAAGCACATATCTATCCCGTACCCAAATAGAACGTTTGCAGTAAATGCAAAATAGATTCATACGCATGGCTACTGGATACCCGTGTTACTTCCGAAACACCGCTCCATCGATTCTCTCAAAATCTACTTAACGGATTTTTGTGCGAATTTCACACTTGAATAGAGCAGTTCGCGATGCAAATTGGCATTTCTATTTCCAAGATTGCTAAAAATAATCTTGGAAATAGAAATGCCAATTTGCACTTGCGAAGTAGTCCTCTGCAACAAAAAAAGGGATAACGTTAGAAAAATATCATTCGGTAACAAAAGGCGACTTGATTACGAGTGGCGAGCTGGCGGTGAGCGGAGCCAGGTCTTTTGTTCCGTGTCACTGAAATATACCCGCAGCCCTGCTAATGTCATTGTCACTTCAAACTGCTGCAGACAAAGATTTACGATAAATGACACAGGACAAGTACCTAATGGTTACTTTATGTTTTGACTTACATCCATTTTTAGGTTGGAATAAATTTATATGAAAAAATTTTAGGTAGGAAAATTAGTTGTTCATTTTTCAATTAGCATAGTTGTATATGTTTGCAAGTTTGCAATAGAGTAGGTCTAGTTGTTCCTGAGATTTGTACAGACAAGAATCGTGAAGGTGAGGTGTACAAAATTATGTAAAGATAACATTGAAGATTAAATACACTTTTACTTTGTTGTACTTCCACATCGGGTTGGTGTTTATTTGTTTTCCGTTTTATTCATCAGCTCGAGTGCGCGGTGTGTTGCAGACGCGTGTATTCAAAGAGCTTTGGCGCCCACTTAAAGTTTAATTTTAAATCGAGTTTGGATCTCAAGATAACGACGGTTCAAATTACGTGTCGTCAATTATGAAGAATAATAATATAATATACTTTAACCGCGAACTATGACTTATCACGCCGCGGTCTTTTTACGGTTACTTTAGATGCGAATATCGCACAAGGTATTAGTTTAATCACTAAACTATTTTAGAAACCCCCTTATTCTTTAGAAATACCTTTTTTGTTGTTGACGCGGGGAAAAACATTTACGCGCTTTCTCTGCCCCTGCGTGGGGTCCCGTAGTGTGTGGGGCTCGAGGCACATTATATAGTGCCAAATACCCCCAAAAACCACCGCGAGTGCTACTAGTGCCATCTTTGGTGAGTTTCCCCGGAACAGCAAATCATCTGGGCATCTCGACGGCAAGTCAGCCCCCGAAGAGACCGACGCCACCTCCACATATGGGGTTGCACCGCACCACATGACAATCCCACCGATTTTGGGACAGTGCAATGGGGTGAGGTTCCCATCCTCTCCCCGTGAGCAAAAGCGCCGCCACTTTTTGTTCTTTTGTCCTGTCTTCTTATAAGAGGGGTAGAAAGAGCGGCATCTCCTTCTGCTCTTCAGTCCTCACTTCTTATAGGAGGGGTACTAGGAGCCGCCACCTCCTCGGTTCAATTGGCTTCATCCAATGTGTCTCGGATCACCCCAGGCTACTGAGCCCCACCGCCACAACAAGGCTTGAACCATGGTGGGGATTTTTTAGAAATACCTATTCCATGACATACAACACACTTGACAACTGTCTTGAAAAAAGTGACATACGGACGGACAGAGGAGATGACGATATCACAAGGGTTCCGTTTTTGCCCTTTTACTACGGAACCCTAAAATGATGCAAGTTTAAGTATAAGAATATTAAAAAGTTAAGTAAACGGTTTGGTTAAATTCAGCGTGAAGGAAATAGAAGTGGTGAAGCTAATTCAGACGTGAGGACCCGGCGGCTGCCGGCTGGGCTTTAGGACAAAGTACACTGAACTGGGATAGTCTTTTGATTATAGTAAATGCTAATAGGATGTGATATATATTTTTGTATTGAAATGTGGACTCCTAGATGATGAAAAAAATGTGTAACCAATTTAAAAAAATGTTTTGATGTATTCCTAAAATTTAAACATGTTTACTGTCTCTAAAAATGGTGTCGTTCTCGATAGTTGTAAAGTGAATTATAAAAGAGCACAATAATCAAAAACAAAAAGCACACAAGAACACAATACATATATCTAATGTTGCCATAAATATTGTAACAAAAAAAAAAATTTTTTTTTTTTATTATATTGTTAAAACAACTAAAATTTTATTAGGCGTATTATATAGTATACAGTCCTTTGAACTTTGAGGTCAGTTATCAATAGAAACACGCGCTCTTTCCACAGGGAAATTCATTGAAAATCCGAAATCAATCTTACCGGTTCCAAATCAATGAAACCCGCCAACATTATGATAATATTGTATTTGGTCATATCTTTAGTTTTATGTAGATCCGAAACTCACATTTATACTTCCAATTGATTGGAAAGCCGAAATATGCATTAATGTTTCTAATTGAATGAATATCCAAAATACGTATGTACATTTCCAATTTAATGGAAATCCGAAATATCCATTAATATTTCCAATTTAATGGAAATCCGAAATATGCACTAATGTTTCAAATTGAATGGATATCCAAAATACGTATGTACATTTCCAATTTAATGGAAATCCGAAACTCACATGTATACTTCCAATTGAATGGAAATCCGAAATATGCATTAATATTTCCAATTCAATGTAAATCCAAAATACATACGTACATTTTTAATTGAATGAAGATCCGAAATATGCATTAATATTTCAAATTTAATGGAAATCGGAAACTCACATCTATACTTCCAATTGAATGGAAATCCCAAGTATGCATTAATACTTCCAATTGAATGGAAATCCAGAATACGCATGTACATTTTCAATTGAATAGAAATACGAAATTGATCCTTAAATTCTACTTAAATGTAAAACTTTTGGTAGGTGTAACATCTAAAGAGAAACCAAACTCAATAATAATATATTTTAAGTTAAGTATGATTTAAATGTCCAACAGTAGACGTCAACCGGCTGAACTGATGATGATGATACTTCATATTAACCTATGATCATGACGTATAATTGTGTAGGAATTTACATATATCACATTAATTTACATATTATATCACATTAATTTACATATTATATCACATTAATTTCTATTCATCCCTTTAACAAAGTCAAGGATATTATGTAAGGAATAATGTCTACAAGTACACATTATTATTACTGTTTCTTCACAGAAGTTTATGTTAGGTAGGTAAAATCGCCAGTCGCAAGGCAAAACTGGGAAATACTGGAACGGAGTTTAAATGGCAAACTATACTTACATTTCTTTGTATCATACAAGAACAAATAGTGTTTTACACATTAATAATTTTTTTTCTTTTGCAATATCAACGTATCAGATTCTATTTAATAGACGTGTAAAATTTAAACGTACTTTCTTAATATGACAAACTTACGCACATGTGTTTAAGTTGTTTTTACAAAGTGCATAATTTGACAGTTACACTTCAAAATCAAAATTTTTCATTCTAAACAGGATTTCACAAATATTTTCTTGAACGTCGTTACTTCAATAAATCTATTATATGAACGGTTTCGAGACGCTCACCGCGCATCCCGTTACTCCTCCAAATCCTCTAAATGGCCACAGTATACTCACTACTGTGGTATAGTTGCGCCACTCAATGTTTGTTTGTATTACTGGTCTGTAATTGATTAGTAATGAGAGTATTGTTGTGTATGTTGCACCTCATCCTCCCGAATCGGGCCTGTTATTAGTGACTTGAGAACTCCAACAACCTTTTCGTCCGACCCGGGAATCAAACCCGGGACCTCATGATCGCCAGTTAATAAGCCAGTCTCCAGATCCACGAGGCAGTCAATGTAGTGACACTTCATACCGCACCACCTCCTGACTTCGCACTGTTTTTGGTAACTACAAAGTTCCAATAACATGTTGGTCCGACCCGGGAATCGATCCCGGGACCTCGAATATTGAAAATAATCTAAATCAGTGGCCGACTTGCGTCCCAGCCCACCATTAGATCTACGGGGCTATCGTAGTGCAGCTCTGACTGCTTTACCAATCAGCAACTTAATGCGTCTGTTCTTCTTCTCCTGTGTCGTGCCTCATGTCTTAGAATCGTCACTGTTTACAGTTACATTTTTAGGACATTGGAGGTTAAAACTAGATGAACGCTATGTGATACTTACATTAGACCAGTAATACGCGTTACTACTATGAAGCCTCACGACATTCTAAGAATATTATATGTATGTAGGTACGTATATCACATTGATCAAGCAGATGTATTATGGTTTACAATTTATCATATATGTTATACACAAAGCCATTCAATTATCATTTTAAATATTTTATATTATCTTCTACGTTCAGCAGTGGACCCTAGAACGCCGAAGCCATCTCCACCATCCATACGGACGTCCATAGTAAAACAATATACATATTCATAAAATTCCAAATCTACGAATTTACCACAATCAATGATACTAGCAGTCCCTCCCGGCCAGACACTCGTCTTCAACTAATCATAGCAAAATTCACCAACCTATAAAAATACAATAATTAAATTCAATTGCGGCCTCGTAAACATCACACGCCATCGGGACGAAAAATCAAATCTATGGCAGAACAGCGTCTGTTGGACAGCCAACTATCAATAGTATCTGCAGCTATAAGAACTTAATTTGGTCCTTTTTAACACATTACCGAAGTTGTACTTGTAGCCTATAACAGACGCCTATAGGTTGCAAGTCTCAAGTCATCCTTTAAAATACATGTCATGGTTCTAGGTGCTATCTGCATTTCCCGTGACAAAAAAAAAAATCCTTTCGGACAAGAAGTCTTCGCATTCTTCGCAGAATTCGAAGAAACCCACCTTTTTCGTACGAGCACTTCATGGGCGGCCAGATCTTTCTCCGTTACAAGCAGGGAATACCTCATTGAGCCTATTAATAGCTCGGGACACAAACATTTGACTGACATCTAGCGAATTGTGACTTTTTTATAATTGCATTTGGCCACTGTACAACCTGCTTTGTGTAACCACAGCGATTCTGCTCTCGTTGTCACCTTACTCTATTTTAATATTGCAAAATATTGTACAACGTGTTGGTGTCAAAACGAAAAAAATATAATGAACAATCGAATAAAAATAACAGATTCCAAATTAAAATTTTTCAACATAGAAATACAAATGTTACCGTCCCCAAAAATTAAAACGCGTAGTGTATCGAATGATTGCTTTAATGTCCCACAGTTTAAAAATCTTTATGGAAGACAATTTTCAGAATATAAAATAACAAAATTATTAAATTATTATTTTTTTCAATTCGTTTGGCCTAGAACGACCCCGTGAAAATATATTTTTAATTTTATGTATCGAATAAGGATGATTGGTTTCTTTTAAGGATTATATTACCTTTTTATGTTATTGCTTTGCTAAATTGAGAACGTGACATATTTCTTAACAACAGCCAATCATCCTTCTTCGGTACATAATATAAGCGCTAAAGTATATTCATTTCTGTTTTTATATTGTCAATAAGGTTATTTTTGGATCAGCATTACAATTTGCCTCTCTTGCCGTTTTTTCCCCTGTAGGCAAAGTATCTAACGGCGAATTGGACACACATACATATAAATTTACAAAAACAGTTTTAAAAGGGCATATAAACGTAATAAGTAATGTGTTACAAAAAAATCTGTAGCATATTGAATGTGTAGCACAGAAGGAGTTAAAGATATCAGGTGTTTTTGCCTCACTTCCATTAGCCATATCCTTTATCAATCCGTTTAAGTGTTTCGAGCTTATGTACGTCTACACTTTATTCGAGTGCGGATTATTCAATCGTAGCACTGAGCTGCGCCGAACATTAGAGAGCGAAACGGTAAAATTGTATAGCCCTCGTCCACACCTTTGTCGGTGTGTCAACTGTTATCTTGTTATGTTAAAATAATATTTCTGCTTAACACTTGCACACTACTTGCAACGGTTTGAGATAAAGTGTTGTCTGTTGACTAGTGATGGGACAAAATAAACTCCTCCTTGTAATATTACTAAACGAAGCTATGCCGAAGAGTGTGTTGCAGTTGATACTGCCGAGAATGTGTTGCAGTTGATACTGCCGAGAATGTGTTGCAGTTGATACTGCCGAGAATGTGTTGCAGTTGATAGTGCCGAGAATGTGTTGCAGTTGATACTGCCGAGAATGTGTTGCAGTTGATACTGCCGAGAATGTGTTGCAGTTGATACTGCCGAGAGTGTGTTGCAGTTGATGCTGCCAAGAATGTGTTGCAGTTGATACTGCCGAGAATGCTAAGACCTACGTCTTGTTGCTGCTTCAGGCGGTGGAGGTTTACTTTATTAGTTCTGTAGGTGAGTTACGATGATGCTCAACGTGCCAAGTTTTGTAAGAACATTACAAATGTTTACTAGAAAATATAAAATATAATATAATAAAAATAATAAAATATAATATAAAGTGTAGGGGGACAAACAAGATATCGAAGTCTTTTGATAACTAGCAATGTTCATAGATCCACACAACTGTCATGCAGATACGTCGCCGCCATTTCCTCCTCCACTGTAATGGACGACTCAGGAACCACACGAAACGCGACACTATAATCGTCAGCGAGAGCTAAGGGAATGAGAGCGAAATAAGGCCGGCATCACCTCCCGGTGCTTCCGGCCCTCTTCCACTGCAATGCAGCATACAATAGCATACTACTCTCTTACCGAATGTAAACTTAAATCAAACAGATAATAATGGAAATTCAAGTGATATAATTCACCGCTGCGCCACGGCCGCTTCATACAAGCGCAGTTCATACAGGAGACTGTCGCCTTACCGCAGCGGCCCCGTAGCCGACACTCGCCGACCGGTCGCGGAGGTCAGGCTGGACCAACTCTGCTGCGCCAACTGCACAGCCTCGGCGCACGAGTTGCGAACCAGATGTACGTCACTTGTCGCCGCTCCTCGCCGCGCTCTGGATGTTCCATTTCTATTGTAGACTGTTACGAGGAGCAAATAAACAATTTATTAACATTAAATGAATTGAAAAATGGGACTAATAATTTAAAAATAAGGTAAGTAATCTACGGCTTTAACCAGATTAAGCACTTATTTAACGTGTTCATTGTGTATGAAAGAAACGTGTGGGGCACTAAAATACGATGAACATACTGCGGGCCATCGCTCGTCGACCACTTTGTCTTTTATTTTATTTTGTTTGCTATTAATTATTGTGAATTTGACTTGCAAGTAATCATTAAACCTTAGTGTAAATAATAAATTATTGTATCGATCCTAATTGTGTATTGTGCGTCATCGCCACATTGCAGTTGATAAGGGGCCGACACGACTGAGCTACCTCTCGCTCACACGATTGTTATAATTTTTATTACATAAAAGAATTTCCGGGGGTTAAAGAACTGTTAAAGATTATTTGGACTTTTAAATACATTTAATTATGATGATTTCTCCACACTCACAACCAAGAACAATCTTAAAATAATACAAAGGACAAACAATGGAATCAATACAGTTTTTAATAAGAGTTAGTAAAAAGTGAGGGAACGAAGTCTTATCTGGGTAGTTGTCCGAGACTCCCTGCTGCAACCCGGATAGTCCTTTACATATTCAATCCTCCCAGATGGATTGTTCCTCAATCCTCAAATCCAATAGTTGAATGCTATAGCGACATCATATCTTCAGATCCAACTCAAAAAGAAAAAGGAGTACAGCGCTGCAAAGGAACACACAACCAATAAGATCCCGTCCCATTCTATTGGCCTTATGAGCCAACTAAAATCAGGCAATTTATATGCTCTGTTACAATAAAATGTAATTTAACAAACACCCTTCACACGTGGCATATTCAAACAAACACAATAATGGTAGACCGTATCATTATTGTGTTAGTTTGAAAATTCAAATTCAATTTAACAAGCATATAGATCATGTAAATACTACTATCAAAATGCACACATATGAGAAGTAAGACATTTTAACATTAATAAACACAATATATGAAACATGGCGTCGACAGGAAATCATGAACTTTTAATTTAATATTATTATTAGAACGTAACAACGCCGGCATTTTGCATTCGTATCTTCCTGGCAGGAAAATATAGGTTCCCAGGCGGAAAAGAAGAAACTATTTCAATATCATATCTTAAGAAATCATTCCGACCTGCTCTGCGGAAAATAGTCAAGCGTGTCATTTCTTCGACACCGAGCACACTTTAGTCTAACAGTCAAAGATGACAGATATACTTTTTCATAAAATGTTAAAGTAGCAAAAAACGTAATTGCTACACGATGCCGCACAAAACTGATGTGCGTGTGTGTGGTCTGTGATTTGCCAGTAGTCCAATAGAGGGAAGGAGAGAAGGAGGGCAATACATCTGTATGACGTTTATGCTATTGTGTGTGTGTGCATCAGAACTGCTCGTGAGCCCCATTGAACTTTAAATAATACGATCGTACTCCGTAGATCATAGCTATGTAAATAAAGAATAGACATTTATATTGTCCAGTCCACGGAGAAGGCACGATGGTCTAAACTCAGTGTTGCTGAATGGATTTGCTGGCTAATAGCAACTGTAGAGGTGTTGTCCCGAGTGCATTCGACCTCAGCATTCAAATGAGACGCACGCTCAAAGACTCTTAGCAACTGTTTTTTAGAACTCCTAGTAATATTATTCAATTTCCTCCCATCTCTAACGAGACGTGAATATTCAATATATTTCTCACTTTCAAGATAATTTGAGATGTCCATACAATAAGATCAGTGGCCTGACGTCCCCGCTCCCAGTGTGTTACTGTATACTCATAAAAGATTACGAGATGTATGGTAGTGTTATACGTCTCTTGCGAAACTTTTAATACATAATCATACTTGTTCTTAAACAGTAAACTCCAGTCGCGTGTCAGCGCTGATACACCGTTGTATTCTTCTCTCCCGCCGTACGAAATGTAAAAGCGACCAACCTTCTCAAGCCGCTTCGACGGTTATACGCCAGTGACATTACTACTTACATCTGGCCCACTGGAGAGGAGAAGCACGGGAGGGCGACGCATATGCACGACAATAGTGTGCATATCGGCAAGCGCGCGTCGACTGCTGCGTCACATTACTAAACCGGCGCAATATGAATACATATTTAAAACCGAATCATTACCCGTGATGAAAAATGGTTTCTTTACGATAGCCGAAAGCGCTCAGCGCAATGATTAGATCCTTTTTTTTTTGGTGACGAAGGTTAGGCATTTACGCATGATACCTGGGAGCCCGGGTTGACCCCCAGACCTATGTTGGACTCGGCCATTGGGTGAACCCCTACGGGAGCCTTCAGCCGCTATTAGTGGAGGTCCTAGCCTGTCGCTGGAGGGGTCCTGAAGGCAACAGGACCCCTCCAGCGAGAGGCTAGCCTCAGCGAAAAGGCCAGACTTCACCTCCTCGGAGACTGTCCGGCTACTCTATGACAGTCCCCACGACGCCGTGTCTTTGGAAGTGGATCGGGTTCCCATCCCGGGCCCACACGGAACAAAGGGGTACTACTGAAGGCGCTGCAGATAGCGCCTCCTTCGTACCCCCATTCATCGGCGGCGGGGGGAGACCACGTCGGCAGCCTACTCTCTCACCCGTTCGTCGGCTTCCTTCTGGGACATGACGGTCTCGCATAAGGAAGCTATCGCCTGGTAGGACTCGTCGCTGCCGAGCATCGAAACGATGATGCCCGACTTTGACAAGTCCCCTCCGACAACTGATGACAGATCGTGGCGCAGCGCCGCCCAGCTCGGGCACACCTCGAGTGCCGAATACCCACAAAAACCACCGCGAGTGTCATCATTGCCGCCCTTGGTGAGGTGTCACGGAACAACAATCACCAGGGCACCTCGACGGCTAGTCAGCCTCCTAATGGACCAACTCCACCTTTACAGATGAGGTTGCCCAGCACTACAAGACAAACCCACCGGCTTTGGGACAGTGCAACGGGGTGAGGTTCCCAACCTCGCCATTTGCCCCGCGCGCGAAAGCGCCACCACCTGTTGCTCTTAGGTCCCCTCTTCTTATAAGTGGGGTACAGAGAGCGATGCCTCCTCCTAATCTTTGCACCCCCTCTTCTTATAAGAGGGGTGCAAAGAAAGTGTCAATTGAACCGAGGGGGGACTCCCGGTTCAATTGGCTTCACCTGGGTTCACCCCAGGCCACTAAGCCCCATCACCACTACTAGGCTTGAACCATGGTGGGGAGCTAGCCTAATCCTGCCCCACGCGAAAATTACTTATTAGCATTTGGTTGACTAGTGCCGATATTGTTCATTACAGTTTTTTCAAACCTGGCCAGACTATTACGGCTGATGCCTATTGTCAGCAATTGCAAACCATAATGGAAAAGCTAGCGGGTAAACAACCTAGGCTGGTCAATTGCTCTAAGCCACAGCTGCTCCACGACAACGCTAGACCACACGCTGCGAAACAGACGGCTACCAAATTAGAATAACTTCAATTGGAAAGTCTAAGATATCCTGCATACTTCCCGGACCATGCTCCTACAGTTTACTATTTTTTTTTGATGTTTGGATAACTTTTTGCAAGCTAAATTCAACTCCGATGGGGCAGTCCAAATCGCCTTCACAAATTTTATTGATTCCCGTCCGACTGGTTTTCTCAGTAAAGGGATCAATAAACTACCTATGAGATAGTATCACTGCATAAAAAGCATTTGTTCACACTTTTGATTATTTAAATATGTTATATTAAAAAATATTCGACTGCTTGTTCCTCCCATACAAAACTCCAATTTCATATGTAAGGACCTAATATTAAAATATCTGCATGTAGTTAAATGACTCGTAATCATAAACATATTGACAAGTTTACCATCTGCTCTGCGACCGTAGTCTGCCAACACAGCCTCACTCCTGGCTAAATCAATAAGCGACGTGAGTTTACACCAATACTAAATGATACGAATTGATATATATTACATAGGCATATAATATGGCCTGAGTGCCTTTGACAACCTGAAACGCTCAGATACGTACTGCGTGTATTATGTACAAACTAAATGTTTTAGGGTGATGTACGAGTATTATGAACACATTATGTTACGTATTATGAACACATTATGTTACGTATTACGAATACATTATGTTATGTATTATGAATACATTATGTTACGTGTTATGAATACATTACATTATGTATTATGAATACATTATGTTACGTGTTATGAATACATTATATTCTGTTTGTAGAGAAATAAGATTTCTTTAATTTATCATTTACAATATGAAACTTTTTTGTTATTGTTCACATAAGAATGTAAAAAAAATATATCTGAAAATAGAAGATTCATTTTGTTAATAAAAGAGATATTTTTGAATACATTAGAGTAATTAGAATTAGTATAGGAATAAACTGTAATTGTCGTTTCTTTACTTTCAGGTGAGTTTTTGTAAATCGTGTAAATACAATAAATAAATAAATATTTTTTGTATAAAAATTGTGAAATATAACTTTGTTTTCAGAAGCAACACATGAGTTTTTTAAATATAAGTAAACATTCTTATATGTATTTTGGTTACTCTTTCTCACAGAAACCACTGCACATAACATAACACAATTTTCTCGTCCTGAAACAAGGAAGATCCATTAGGAAATATTCCACGCCTGGGTGCAATAACTAATATTCGTTCATGTTGGAGTTTATTAAACACGGTGATCACTCAGTAATCACAAAAGAAAATGATTCTTTGTAGTTTATTCAGAAGAGCTACGTGGAGCTTCTTAACAATGAGTTATTCAGAAGAGCTACGTGGAGCTTCTTAATA
>JAFELO010010717.1:238317-266994 GCA_017140195.1 Eumaeus atala | reverse complement strand
ATAATGAGTTATTTAGAAGAGCTACGTGGAGCTTCTTAACAATGAGTTATTAATCAGTCGTCACTGCCTACCCTTCATACATCGACAGCAGCAAAATATGATAAAACAAGTTACCACGTGACAACGTGTTCGATTCCAGAATTATTTCAGTGATCGTTTATAGAAATACGATCATACCTATAAAATACAAGCATTTCATAGACACGTTATGTTTCAATTGCGTTTGTCCGCTGGTTTCAAACGACGTCGATGCAAACATGTTACGCTGAAGCGAGCGACACTCGGCTCAGGTCATTGATACAGAACTTCAATGTGAGCCCTTCAAACTCAATTTCAAAATTGATACGAGAAATTGTGTAAATTGTGTGAACATTAAATATATTTTTTATGTTGCTAAGCAACGGTCTTATTTGAACATATCACCATCATCATCATTACGCTTTGTCCAATATGTATATATGTGTATGTTTACGACTGTGAATATCGTCTGAACGATTCATTTGCGATAATGTGTGGCTACGAGATCTGTAAAATTTGCCACAAACTACAGTTCATAAACATTCAGGATACAGGTCTCTTCTGAGATTGGTGTGAAATATTCTGGGTTTGTACATGTGAATATTCTATGAGGGACAAATATTGTGATTGCCACGCTGGTAGGAGACAGGAGCAGGCGACTATGGTTTTGGAAACTTGAGCAGCTACATGCCAGCCTGACGGCGCTACCCAGATAAGTGAAGCTCATCGACTTTTTGATTTCTTCATTGCCTATAAACAGTGGATTGTTTTCACGGGCACCATTATAAAAGTACTTTGTTATCCCTACGATTTTGTGAGTCCATATTTTTTTGAACTTATGGTGTGGAAGAGAATTTTTGAATTGCTACGAGCACTCATCACCCGAAATGAGGGTATTATATGTAATACCTGCTGAGAAGACTCGCACGCTATACTCTTAGAATCCTAACCGGCACGACGATATTATTTGAGCTCGGCAAATCGCCGATCGTTCCGCCCACTGTGGCCGTCTCTCATTCAATTTGATTTGCTCCACAAGGCCACTGTGGTAAATTACTTAATGTAACCTACGATTTGATGTCATCGAGGTCATGGAACCACCAGAATCCACATTATATCCTGTTGTGGTACGTCAGACAAGAGTCTTGTCGCCATCTAGTGCTACTACGAGCTACTGACACAGAGGGCAGACCGCGCGCTATTGCATGTACCTACTGGTATTTTATCTGAAATTATGGAGTCATAATTTGTACATTTAATAGTCGAGTACAGTTTTAGACAGATATATCAGAAAGTGGTGCCGAGAGGCTGTTTCCAGCCGCGGCGTGGTCGATGACGAGCGAGGGGTATCAAAGTATTACTAGAAGACGATGGTCCAGACGAGGAGTCTTTGTTCCTATGTAACAATGTATAAAAGTAACAGTTCAAGAGAATAAATATTTTTTCAATTGTAAAATCGCCTTACTTCTGAAAAAAATTAACAGAAATCCTACAATAATAAAAAATGAGAAATGTTTACTAAAGAAAACAGGATAAGCCGCCGCTAGTACGAAAAAGTAAATAAAAAAAGTTTTTGAAAGAAAATACAAAAATACTTTGTGTAAGCTTAAATATCTTTAAAAGCCGTTTTATCTTGAATACAAATTTTGCTGATATTTCGGATGAAGGGTGTTTGTTATTTATTCAGCAAAACTTTGAATCTACCGGTCATTGCTCTTCGCATCAGTGCTATTTTAGCCATATCATATCATTCCGCGCATAGTTGTGCAGCTAGTCACTGTAGAAGTGATATCTCGGATATGGTCGAGAACTCTTATTACATAACCAGAAAAAGATTGACATTGAATTGGCTATCACAGTTGGGGATGCGTCACCATCAAAAATAACGTACTCATCGCTAGCTTGGCGTTAAGAAAGCCAAAGTCTTACTCCCGAGGTGTGATTATTGTTATAATTATTACCTTTACTGGCTTATTATTTCCTTATACATCAAAATTACAAGCTTGTGTTTTGTATCTTAATTAAACCCGACCCACAGGTTAATCTGAACGTGAACAATGAACGTCAAAATACGATTTAGTATCCATTGAATTTATTATTATTCGGAATACTGAATTTAAATTACGAAATATAATAAAATTCATCGGTATAATATCATAAAGTCCATACGAATGATGCACGTTTTAAATGAAGTATTGATAAAAATTAAGAATAACCTCGCTAATAAGTGGCAATGGGCTGGTCACTCACTCAAAAGAACAGAAAGGAGATGGGCCACGCTACAAAGGTTTGGGAGTGGAAGCCTCATTTAGGAAAACGAAGTGATGGTCGACCATTCAACAAGTGGCCTATATCCAGCAGTGGACCGATAAGGGCTGATAATGACTATTATAATGACTATTATAATGACTATTATGATGACTATTATAATGACTATTATGATGACTATTATAATGACCATTATAATGACTATTATAATGATTATTATGATGACTATTATAATGACTATTATGATGACTATTATAATGACTATTATAATGACTATTATAATGACTATTATAATGACTATTATGATTAATGACAACTCAATTTAAGCACGGCAGTATGATGATCTAATTATATTTAATAGTATGAAAAAACAAAATTACTTATAATTTTCGTTTTTTTTTCGCATTCAACCATAGTTTCAGTCTAAGCACGATTAACATATTCAGGTACCTAAATAACGCTTCTCCAATTGTATAACTTATTCAGCTACCTAAACACCGCTTCTCTAATTGATTAACAGATTCGGGTACCTAAATACCGCTTCTCCAATTGGTTCACATATTAAGGTACCTAAATACCGCGTCTGCAATTGATAATCATATTCAGGTACCTAAATACCGCTTCAAAAATCGATTAACAGATTCAGGTCAAAAAACTCAACTTCTGCAATTGATTAATATATTCTGGTACCGAAATACCACTTCTCCAATTGATTAACATTTTCAAGTATCCAAATACCGCTTCTTCAATTGATTAACATATTCAGGTATCTAAACACAACATCTCCAATTGATTAATATATTCTGGTACCGAAATACCGCTTCACCAATAGATTAACATATTCAGGGACCTAAACACCGCTTCTCCAATTGATTCACAGATTCAGGTATCTAAATACTGCTTCTCCAATCAAAAAATTGAGTAGAAAATAAATGCGGTCTGGCTAGTACAACGAGGCTGCCACACCGACGAGCTGCCGCCGTGACTGCTCACGCAAGTTGACAAACTTAAATTCGCGGGCGTATGCACTTGATTTTGTAAGAAATAAAGTACAAATACAAGTTTGTAGTGGTATTTATCGTCACATTACTACAATTTACAGATTTACACATATTAAACACTTCGACTGCTCGTTGGACCCTTAAACCATATTCTATATTATAGGGGGAAAACGAGAACTCAGAGCCTTTTGAAGACTAACACACAAATATTAGCACAATTACTATGCTGATGCGATGATATCTTATAATCCTCCCATCCAATGGGCCAGAGGCTACTCACAAACCGCACAAAACTAGAACATTGTATTATTTCTGTGTAATATCTTACAGTACTCGCACACTAACAGTTACGGAGCTGGTAATAGTGACACCTCCTGCACACTGCACCAGCTCTTATAAGACCTTCATCAATGACGAAACATTGAAAGATATTTAATAAAACTTGTTGCTACTAGTCTAGTGCAGCAGTAAGAAGTGCTGCAGCCGACTAAGGCGAGCACGAGCGGGGTGACGCCAGCCCTCCTCGCTCGCTCGCGTGGTCGACACTACGCTGTCAGGTTCCATCGAACTTGGGTGTTTGCCCATTGGCCCATCGGAAGGGATAAGGGGGCAATACAGACATGAATATTATGTAGATGTTTATGGGCGGCTGTAGTCATGAGGTAACTTATGATGATGTCTTAGAGGCCTTACATAACACCTGCAAGCCTCATTTTATATATAATATTGTTATGGGGGACTTTAATGCTACATACAATGCCAAACAAAGTACTCTCAATACGAAATGGTATCGAATCGAGTCTGTGACGACATGGAGCCGGAGGTCGAGATTATAGGGGGCAAATGCTGTTAAATTTCCTTGAGAAAGATGACCTCTCCTAAATTAACTCTTATTTTAAGAAGAAGCTCCATAGAGTGTGGACATGGCAGATCCCCGATACCGTGACAAGGAACGAGATTGACTTTGTTATGACGGACCGAACGCATGTATTTAGGGATGTCTTCGTGATCAACAGGTTTAAAACCGGAAGTGATCACCGGTTGGTTGGAGGCTCTCCGAATATAGGTTTTCGACGCGAGTGTGTCCTGTTTAGTACAGTCGACACTCCGACCTAACTTCCGACTAACACTAACCGCGGTAGGTTCCGAAAAATGTAAACTGGAATAAAAAACCAGTTCGATGCTCTAGATATGTCGGAAACTACAATGACAACTGACGAGGTCATGAGTGACGTGACTGGTTGCATGCGGGACGTGGGTAAAGGATATGTTAGGAGTAAAGCAGGAAACAAGCAGGAAAGTGTAATGTAGGTGTGTGTAACATAGGTACGTCTTGTTAGTGCTTTAGCATAATGAAGGTAGGATGAAAATTACTTTGTCCAGAACAAATCTATGTACATGGCGAATGCGTTTTATTAAGCTCCTTATTAAAAGTTTAGATTACTTAGAAAGTTGAACTCTGGGATCAGACGCTTGGACTTATAAGGAAACTGTTAGTATTTGAAACGCCTTTTTAAAAAATATACTATTTATTTAATTAGTATGAGTTTTTCACCAGGTAGATGGAAAATTTAGAGCATAGATTTGGAAGAGCCTCTTTCTCTTCCCTATTAAGATGGGCGGCGCCTAGATGTCTTAATACTTCTTTTGTACGTGTAACTCTCCAGAATCAGTTGGAATTAGTCCCAGGTTAAGGTCATTGTTACGGGTTGATCAGAAATATTTAGTATAGATTTGTTTATTCTATTGACTTGACTCCTTGACTTGAACTATGCAATTCACCATCAAAATGGTATCAGACAGTTTTTGGTCGAGGATCAAGCCTTGATTTTACCTCAGGGTTACGGACGGACCACTCAATAATACTTTCGGTTCGAGGAGGATTAAATTTATATCTAGGAATGTCTGCCCAATATGTAGAAGATTATTAGTGCAGGCTCTTCTGATGAATCAATTCCTTTTAATTTCATTTAGTCCTTTACTAGGTTCGGATATCTTTTTAAGCATGAATTTTTATTAAGATTACTTTTGAACCTGATTCCACTAGTAGGGCTCGAGTTATATCAGATATTGAAGAGTCAATGAGTAGATGAGCTAATAGCATTATCGCAGGACTGTTCATTATTTCTAATATACTGGATTCTTAGTTTTCAATAAGTTTTTGCGATTTGTTGGAGTCAGTAGATTCAGTGGATTAAGTAGGTTCCGTGGATATAAGAGGCACGTCATCATATAGCGATATGAGTGTTCTGCTCGGATACAGTGAGTGGGTAAATCATCATAAAGATTTTGGAACTTAACATTTTGAGTTGATAAGTTTGTGTCGACTTCTTTGTCAAGTTTATTTTATTATTAATTTAAATTTTTTTCATCTACTTTATCGTGAGCTTCTTCCTCAGGGTCGGAAATTGTTACGAGAGCTAAAAAGATTTTGGCCTTAGGATAAACTTTAGCAAGACCGTGGTCAAATTCGCGTTCTCCCTAGACCGGTCAACATCGACGGTGTTATTCCCAAAGGCACAGACGAATACGTCTACCTCGGCCAACTATTGCACTTAGGTAGACATAACTACCAGAAGGATGCCGATAGAAGGATAGAGTTGGTGTGGTCTGCATTCCGGACGCTTCGTCACATTATAGAGTCGCCTCTGCCGCGGAGCTTGAAGATAGAAGTCTTCGACCAATGGATTCTCCCCGTAATGACCTACGGAGCCGAAACAACCCCTTAATTTAGGACTGGTACGCAAGCTTGCAGTAGCTCAGCGGGCTATTGAACGCGCTATGTTGGCAGAGAATTAAAGTATCCGATATCACGCGAAGCATGATACCGCTACAATTAGGCGCGGCCCAACTACAATATTTATTCTAAAGCCTATTTCGCGTCTCGATGTCAGCGACACTCCAAGTGGACGAGCCAATCCCGTAACAAATAACATTTCCATTTTTATTTTTGTTTTGGCGACATTATTTGTGCACATTGCGTGTTATATTTTATCTGTAGGGAATATGTTGTACTAAATAAACGCTTAAAATATATTTTTATAACCTTCAATGCCTGAAATTATACATTACATATATGTTATATGTCTTATATTTAAATCTGTTTTAGTTATTACTGTTTAAATTCATACTGAACTTACTGGCATAGTTTTTTAAGATACTTCTTGGCACATTTGTTCTGTATCGTTAGTCAAGCGCCAAATCATATAATCCATTGCTTCTCACATTTCGTGTGGTCTGTGAAATTGTTTATGCACCATTGAGAAGTTAAAATAACACCAGGCAATACAACACTGGTCAAAAGATTATAACTACGTTGTCGTTCTGTACAATAAGTGAAAAAAAAAACAATGTTGCTTTTATTAAATCATGATCAAATCAAACCCCTAAAAGATTCGTCAGTATCATTTCCCCACGCAGTAATTTATAAGTCGTCAAAATAAATGGCTACATGATATGCTATGTTATATGCCTTGCTAGAAATTTGTTGGGAAAGCTCCATAGTTCACCCGGCGACGCCGCCGCCACCCATTGTACTATTATTGTGACTTATCTTCAGGTGGTGCTGTGTTGTACAGGAGGAGGTAGTGCATACATCCTCCTGTGCAACGAAATTGACCGGGGAGGTGCCTCTCGCTCACTTGCTACCGGCGTAAAGGGACAGTGTCGCTGTTGCGTTTCATGTGTTCATGCGGTATGTGAGTAGCCGGTGTCCCATTGGGGGAATTATAGAAGGGTAACGCATCTGCGTAACAATTATGCGAATGTCCATGTCGGTAGCCATCAAAAGGTTCCGATTGCCTGTTTGCCCCTACGCTTGATCTGGCCGCCCACGTACCGTTTGTAGGAAAAGGGTGGTCAAAGCAGCAGGGGACGAATTCGGAGAAATCCTGTCTGAAACCAAAAGACTTTATCTCGGGAAATGAAGACAGCACCTAGAATTGTGTCGCGTACTTCAAGAGAAGTCTTAGGACTAACTGATAATCTAAAGATGAACAGGGTGGTAAAATGGAAACAACTACTGAACTGATACACAAAGGGATGTCATAGAAAAAAAAATATTTACGGATGAGATTTTTTTACAGTTGAGCAATATTAAAAGAAACAAAATGACCTGTCTCAAAGATTTAAGGAATCTTCCCAATAAGTCGATACTGTGCAACGTGGATACTATCAGCGTTTAAATGAGTGCACTGCAGCCCATGGAGGCCACTTCGAATGATTTATTTAATTGCTTTATATTTGTGTATTAAACTAACACACTGTAACAGTAATAAATGTTAATTGCAATTGAAAAAATATTTTTTGTTTGGTACAGAATTTATGGCAGACTAATCATATCGCTCTCATTGCTCGTGTGCTCCATTATGTTATGAAGGTCAATTTATGGCAGACTAATCATATCGCTCTCATTGCTCGTGTGCTCCATTATGTTATGAAGGTCAATTTATGGCAGTCTAATCATATCGCTCTCATTGCTCGTGTGCTCCATTATGTTATGAAGGTCAATTTATGGCAGACTAATCACATCGCTCTCATTGCTCGTGTGCTCCATTATGTTATGAAGGTCAATTTCTTCGCAGATCATTGTTGCCGCTTTTGTTTTTGACAATACTTTGTCATTTATCGACATACACACATATAATATGGTAGACCACTGGTTACGTAACTGTCCTCTCGTGCCTTGATGGACACCATGACGCGCTCTCATACACCGACGAAAACGCGACAACATAGCCGTCACTCGTGGTGGTAATGTGTGAGCGACAGGTAATACTACTTACCTGTCGCTCACCTACCAGTTCGTGACGCTCTGTTTACTCGGAAATGTACCAAATTTTATACAATGTAAACGAGAGTCGGGTTATTTTGATGATTACTGACACCCATTTACATCCTCAATACAGCTCCTCCCCTCCAATGCTGTCACACCGCACGAAACGCGACAGCATAGATATTTTACACTTTACGGCGGTGTCATGTGAGCGAGAGGTACCTCCCCGGTCATACCGGCTCAAATTCAACATCGCATTACCACCTATTAGATACTTAATCTTCATTACACTAGCAGTTATAGATAAGTGATCCGAACTGCTGGAGATAGTACCGCAATGTAAGAACAGGGGCTGGAAGGTTATGATGGTTATAATATCTATTATCTAAAAATAACAAATGATTGTGATTGATGATGCGATTGTGGCTCCATTTTATTTTTGGTGGAGCTTGTTTACTGTTCGTACTATAATATCGTGCTGTTTGATATTGTGACGCAATTTGATAAATCACATCCATATGCTCCCAGCGCACGGCTTCCTGGCCTGTGTTTTATGTTGTAAGGTATCATAACGGCGTTTATTTACTGAGGAATGTAAACTAGTTTTATAACATAATACACAAGCAGAGAAATTATTATATGTTACTTTTATACTTTTACTGATATACGTGTCTACTTAGAAAACATAGGCACTATGCTTATTTAAGATCGTAAAGGGGATTTACACCATGACGTACCTAGTACACATTTGCTGTCTAGTGCTTTTACCTGCTTTGCGGCTCTATTCGGAGTTTCTGCACAAGTCTCACAAATTCACCGTCACGCAGTGCGCGTATGTGTTATGATGTTCACACAAAGAAGGTTCTAATTGTATTAGTAGATTTTTTTTAATCAAAACTTAGAAGTAGTTTAATTTACAGAGTGAAAAAAGGATATGAACCGAGAGAACACAGCATAATACTTATATTATGGTAATCCTTAGATTGCAGAGAGCGATTAGGATAATGACCCATTACTGACCGGTCTGAAAATGAGTTGTTGTTGTAGTATACAACTCATTATATTGTTAAAGAATTAAAGAGTAATTATTTTCTCAATAGATATTATGATTTCATATTCCCGTGTTGCGTGTCAGGAGTTGGGCCTCACCTGGCTGATGCTTACTTTATTGGCCTGTTTAACTGTCTAAAATCTTGTACCCGCTTTGACTGGGGAGATATGTTGGTATCGCTACTCCTGTTTCAATCCTATCTCTTCTGATTAATTCGGTTTGAGTTTGAGATATATTTTATCTTCTTGCTGACGATCTCTGCGGTAATAATATCAAAATGTCTTAGCGGCTGCCACTGCAGAGGCTGGCGACACAGGAGTAACAGTAGCGAGAGCAATGTGACATTTTCCTGTTCGTAGCACTAGAATACGATGTCACGAGAAAAAACGAGCTCGAGAATGATATAATTTAATGTGTATTCCAGTGCAGAATTCATAAAACTTAAACTTTAGTAAGCCAATGTTGTTCTAAGTTATAACATGTCTTTATTACGTTAGTTTAGTTTGTGGCTTTCAGTTGCTTTATACATCTGCGTTCGTGCCAAACATACAGTACGGATGTATTATTCAGGCTCTTCGCGTATGATCATTTTGTACAAACCAAACTCCCGGTGACGTACATATGACGCTACGTTAGTTATTAGTGGTTCCGTCTGATTTGTTGTGGCTTACTCTCTGTCTCGATGCATTACCATGAATTATTACTTCTTTTCTTACAAAGTGATATCTTGGATATGGAGCTATGGTGGTGGGGACCGAGATGCCGGGCGTCCAGGTATTCCAAATCATTCAAATTACCCGCAGATTTACAATTATTGAGTTTTGCTAATAAAGACAGAAAGATAGTATAAGATGGAATATAAGACTCGACGACTTGCTGTCCTTGCCACAGCTGGCACTGTGTACTCAAATAGGACACGCGGATGAAACACTTTTAATAGTACAAGGTAACTCGCGATCTGAAATTGATGCTAAGTCCAATAACTGTCTAAGTTTAATATCGACCTTGGGGAAAAGAAACCAATTCGAGCTCGTACCGCAGAAAACTTTCCAAATATTATTAAATGGTTGCTTACAATACATCCCACGTATCAGAATTAACAACATATCAATTAAACGTAAAAAAACCGTTACATATTTAGGACTAACGTTAGAAAACAAATTAACCTTTTTAGAACACATAATACAAACAGGAGAAAAGGTTTATTGAATTTTTATGCATTTACTAACATCTCAACCTCGACCTGGCGTCTCTCTTTTAAGACATGAGATAATATATACCGCGATGTACCTTGAAAGCATTTACTATGGGTCACCTGTGTGGGCAGACGGGGCACCCACAGGCGCGGCGCGACGTAAATTGCTCCAAAGTCAGACTATCTTTAAAATTTTTATGTAAATCCTACCCCACCGTTAGCATGTAGGCCCTCCCCGTTCTTGCCGGAGTAGTGCCAGTAGACTTAGAAATTCAACGCCGCGCAGCCATGTCTTATCACTCAAAGAATCTCTCCATATTGATTTCATAAGACCAAAAGACATATATAAGATGAACAGGTTGTTTAGCCCAGAAGAAATCACTACCCAACTAAAGGACGACATTTACATAATTTTTTCCGTGTGTGCGCGACCGTTTATCAAAACACTGCGTTGCACAATTCCTTACCGGCCACGGCAACTTTATGGCTTTAAACTAGTGGCTTCACCACCCCGTGATTGCTCCACAGAAGTTAACGAATACGATAAACAGCACATCAAATCATTTGGGAGTGTAGTCTTTGGCATAGTGAGCGAACCATGATGTTAGACAGTATCCATAGTGTTAACGGCGTGGGTAAGAGTGGCGGGCCAAACACAGAAAGAGCTTTGTTTATCGAGGTGACGTTACGCTCTAGTACCGTTAGCACATACACTTAGGGCACATTAGAAAAGGTCACTGATTTGACCCGACATTGAGTAAACGTTAAATGTAGGCGCGGCGCCAGGGCTGACTGGGGCGTGCTCCTTTCTCGTATATTAATTTTCTCATTAGAAAAACATTGACTTTACCATACTGCAGACATTAACTTTATTTGGAGCAAAATAATGGCGCTATGAGTTACGTTGCCAGGATCGCTTTACTTCAGGCGGAAAAACTTCGCACTTTAAAATAAAATTAATTTTACGGATTTATCGCGGTTTATTTAATTATTTATCTAGCCCGACGTTCCAGAAGCTTTACAGCGACTATGATCACGGGTTGACTGAGATGACAGATGTCTGATGTACCAAGTTTTTAAAAGTACACGAAGAATTATAATTTTAGTTGTTCCGCTTCCGTTAATGCCTGACATGTTGGAGTTCGGTATCCAAGTGTTACTTTCCACTTGGGACCCAATGGTGAATATAATCAAATCAAAAATAAACATAGCACCTCAAGACAGCAAGATATAATAAAAACTGTTTGCGTTAAACGAAACAAGTAAAATTATAATTCTTCGGGTACTTTTAAAAACGTACATCAGGACATCTGTCATCTCAGTCCACTCGTGACCACGGTCGCTGAAAAGCTTCTGAAATTTTGGGCCAGATAATTAATAAATAATTAAATAAACCGCGATAAAATCCGTAAAAGTAGTTTTATTGTAATGACTAACATTCGCATAAACTTAAGACATCAATATGTCGCACTTTAACTTCAGAGTACAGAAAATGTACTGTATGCAGTCTCTGATTGCGTATGTGAGGCTTCAGATACCGGGTGTGATGCCGGCGTCAAGTGACAGATAATGTTATATGTTTCAACCAGGAACTTTAGTGGTTCTCGAACGAAGTTCCCACCCAAACAAAGTGCAACACTTTGAATCTGATTCCAAAAATACCTGTTTATAAGTATTGACGACCAACGTGGCGGTTAGTCCGCGTGTTACGCCAGAGGTCGCGGGTTCGAAACCCGCATAGGTCATGGATGTTTATATATGTATGTTTTTGTTGTTCTTGTTTCTTGCATATTCCGACGCTGACTCCCGGATCACTCCCGCATCTAGCATCCAGCATGTCACTTATCAATTTCTCGAACTCTTTGACGTTTGCTATGGGACAATCGATATGGACGGCATACACCCGGCACTTTACCGTCCAACTCAATGCTCATCTCTACAACATCAGTGCAACCCAAATCCTAAAATGACGAAGCAAAACAATGTTCAAACATCTGTAGCAGCTCAAACAAATTAGATCTATCAGACCCGCTCACCGACCGATCAACATGTACCTGACCCATATCCAAACCATCTTGGTCACTACAAGCACAACAACTTGGAGTAAGAATTCGATTAGGTAGTTCTTAAAGACAATAAGTAAAGTAGAGTGAAGAGGGCTTAAAACAACGCAGGCTCTGTTTTGTCTCAGTGTATAAAGCCCACCCACAACGATGTATTGTTGATGAGGCCTACCGATTATCATTTAGCAAAACTAGTCCCTCACACAAAGATCCCATTGCAACTCTAACCGAAGCCCCACCACTCTACACCGTGCAGCGGGGCAAAATTACCTTGACCTCATTCCGGTCATCAAATTTTGTATGCAAAAACGGCATTTCATTACCAATGTTTTAGAAGTTCAAGTCCGTGACGGTCTTATGTATAACAATGTGAGGTTGCTCTGCGAAACTCCGTCCAACTAAAACCGGTACATCCAGGCACTTATAATTAACTGAACAACAGTAAACTTGGGCCGCCTCAAATTATCAATAGTAAGTTCAACAAAAACGTCAATCCTTTACCCATGGAACGTACCAACTCACCTCAAAACCCTTTCAAAACTCATTCGCAAGGGACTCTGCAATCAACGAAACTCCGCTACCAAAATCTATAAACGGCCCAACAGACCCACCATTGATCCTGATCAATTCAATGAATTTTGAATTTGGCTTCGATGCCGAAACAAATATAATTTTACCAGCGTTTACACGAAATCCATCTTTATCGGAACTGAAATAACAGGTCTCAGCACTATGACCCACTTTATTACACTGTGCATTTCTTGAGAGGCCCAGGGCATCCCGAGAATGCATGTCCCCTCTCCTGATAATAAAAACATTGATAACCGAAGACACCGTTGGGGTTATTCGATTCAACATCTGTTGTATTTAAACAGTTTCCTACCCCTAACCATGAAGCTGCTGCACGATCTAAAGCAGTAGAACTTTCTTTATTGCTAATCAAATACCGTAGCATCTCATCAGGATGCTTACATTGTAGGGCCAAAGCCGCGGATTTATTTCTTTTAAAGAATTTACTAAGTTACATATCTCTTTAGTACTAAACGAATCACTGTCTGGTCTTTCGGGTTTTTCTTTTCTGTTAGAACTACTGTTCTTTTGTTTTACTAGTCGATATCAGAAGATAATTCTTGATGCCTAGAAGATTTGCAAGTACGCAATTATTTATATATTATATTTATATATATGTATATATTTCCATAGCACTGAGACGCAGACGTTCCCGCTCCAGCTCCTTTACTTGCTCGCGTGAAGACGGAAACCATTGCTCACGGGATTGCTCATCACCGCCATGCCGGTCACAGCTGCAACTATGTGATTGCGGCTGCGCCGATGACTCTGTCCGAAACTGCAGGACACGCAGTCCCTGGTCTGCATGGTGGAGCAAGGGGGGGGGGAGGAATGTTACGCGGATACGGTCTCCCGTCAGGTGGTCGCGCGTGCAGCGGGGTCAGGACGCGTAGATGAGCATACGGTCCATTGTCTGCCCTATTGAACATCGACAATCGAACCACAAATTCATCCACCGACTCTTTCCGCAAGTCACGCGCGATCACGTTATTGCGGACGTAGCGAACGGCTCCCGTGATGACCCGTAGGGATATGTTTTGCTGGGCTTGCAGGCGTTTCCGCTGGGCCTGGGAGGTTAGCGCGTACCAAGCGGGGGTGACGTAAGTGAGTCGTGACCGGATATACGTCTTGTAAATCCCCAGTTTCGTCCGTGTAGGAAGTCCGTCTAGTACCGGCCACAGCAAAGCGCGGGCTGTTCCCGCCTGGTTGACCGCTCGGTCCACCTGCGAGCCCATCCGCAGCACGTGGTCGATAGTGCATCCGAAATACACGACTGGGGATTCCCAAGACACATCCTGGCCTCTGAACTTTAATCGTCCCGACATGGAGCGCCTCTTGCTGACATATAGCGCCGTCGTCTTATCCACGTTGACGGACATGGGGCACCTGTCGAGCCACTCCGGCAACTGGTGCGGCATGCGCTGCATGCACCCAGTTACTAGCTCCGGCTTTCGGGACGTATATACATAGCGAGAAAGACCGCGACAGAGTATCTCCCCTTGTTCATCTCTACAGACAAGTGGTGGATTACCCGCGTCAGTTGCAACGTGGTCGAGTAGCCGCTCCGGAAGCCGAATTGTTCATCCCTTATGGGAATGTACAGCTTCAGCCTCCGAAGCAGAAGCCTCTCGAATAACTTGGCGATGTTGGACCGCGGGGTTATCGGACGGTAGCTTCCAGGCAGGCTCCGGGGCTTACCCGATTTCGGCAGGACGATGGCCCTCCCCTCTTTCCAGGTCTCCGGAAAGTAGGCCGTCCGGAGAATTCCATCTGCGATCTGTGTGAGAGCCACGGCTGCTCGCCTAGGCATCATTCACCAACGCTGTGGGGGAGGGGGGATGTCATCGGGGCTTGGAGTTTTGCGTCTCAAGAGGCGAAGTTCGACTTTCCGCAGCTCAGAGGGGGAAATTAAATCCTACCGGTAAGTGGCGGAGTCGGGCTCTGAAGGAGTTCTCGAATGCGGCACTCCACCTGCTCGTGATGCTCTGCAAACGACGGCGCTGCTGGGTGTGGTGAAAACTGCGTGTGTCGATGTGATGCGAGCACCTCGGCGCATGCCAGGTTAGTGTCGTTTTCGCTAGCTTGGAAGACTATACTGCCCCTGCCTGCTCCACGACACTCTGTCACCTTCCCAGACAGTTCCTCGGCCAGCTTGTTGAGTTGTGCCTTGATCCTCGGAATGCGGGTGCGGGCCCAGAGTTTCCTCATCTGACATTTCCTCTGCAGGTCCGCCAGTAGGCTCGGGGGGAGCTCGCCCCACCGGCGCGCTGTCTCCGGTACAACGGTGGTCGCCACCGCTCGCGGCTCCTGGATTTTTTCCGTGAAGCATCGAGCGGCGGCCTCCACCTCGTCCGAGGCAGATAGTTGTCCGTCGATGGTGAAGTCGACTAGGCTATCCTGATATACGGCCCAGTCGATCCTCTCTCTGGTCCGCACTCCTTCCCCAAGGATTGCTACGGAATCAAGTGTGACGAGAATGGGTAGGTGTTGAGTGTCGAGGTCGTACAGGACCTCGATGTTGACCGTGGCCTTAAGGTGCTGGTGTAGGGCGATGTCCAGAACGTCCGGGGTGCACAGGGGATCCGTAGGCACGTGTGTAGGACATGGCGGTCCTTGCACCGTGTAGCAGCGCTTTTCCGAATCCTCCTGCAGCCTGAGGCCAGCGTTGTTCGTGACGGCCGATCCCCAAGCTGGATACTTGGCGTTTAGGTCGCCGACGAAAAGCACCTAGCCGCTGTTCCCCAGGACGTTGTGGACATCACCTAGGTCAAAGCTGTTCCCGGGATGTCTGTACGCTGCGTAGATCCTAAGCTCCTCCCCCGCCATGTGAACGACCATACCAGTCGAGCCCATGTCGGCGAAGGGGCCTGTCTCAGTTCGTCGTGGACGACGTTCCGCCGAACGAGCACAGCCGTACCTCTGTACGGCCTCCCGCTCGGCGACACCTCGTTCCTCTGATACGCTACGTAATTCGGTAGCCAGAGGCTCCGCGTCGGTCTCAGCCAAATCTCGCCCAGAAGGATGACATGTAAGTCATACTGCTGAGCGAGCAGCTGAAAACCGTCGCTCTTGCCTCCTATACCTCCGGGGTTCCATTTAGCGACCCTGAGCTCATCGCGATCCATCACTGGCTCCCCGTTAGTTGCCCCCGTGCGTGCGTGCGTGATTTGCGCCCAGATGCGCGGGTCCCTGAGCTCTCTGGACAGCTCGTCTTTCACGATCGCTCTCAGCACCTCCCGTTCGGAGTCCTTAGCCTGTGTGGGTACTCGGCGCACTGCGGTCGCGGTGGTTTCCTATAGCGAAGGGTGGCATCTTTGGATGGCCACAGCTTGGGGCTTCCTCTTGCCAGTGCGTCTCCTCTTGGGCTTGGTAGACGTTAACAAATGCCGCATGCCCGCCTCGTCACCACGTGGCATTGCACGATAGAAAATTAAAACTATAATAGATATCTCGCAAAGAGTGCGTAGGAGCTCACTAATAACAAAAAAATTACCCCCTTTTCAATGTCCTATGAGGAAACGGATAGTTCGTAAAAATAGTAATACTTATAAAAATATATCATTCTAAATCGCAAAATAGATACTGCAGTATGTAACCACAAATCACAAGAAACACCCAACTCTACACCACGTATAGCAATGACTTCAAGTTCTCCTTCTGCTGTAGCACTTAAGCAACAAATTTTTTTTTCAGAAAATATTGTTTTAAATAGGTGTGCGCTTACCACTACTGAACTGTAATAATACTCCTTTCGATTCAGTAACCTTTATTACAAAATACAATTACGACTTTGTTACGACACTCTACTGCAGGAATACTCCTTTTGTCAAATCAATGTCCTATGTTACAATATATAAATTATGATGAATGATGAAATGATGAAATGATTTAATCGCGATACTTCAATTGTATAGAATAAACGATTCTATATACAATTACTGGTATCAATCCGTTGTGCTTCCGACTTCGCTGGACGCCGACCGACAAGTGCCAGCCCCCAAGAAGTTAGAGCCTTTGATCACACAGTGTTGCTAGCACATCAGATCGATTACCATTATTTAAAATATTTTTATTAAATATCTTTAAAATAGATACAAAACATTTTAAATAAATCTATAATTACGTCAAAACCTAACATGGTGGGGGTCGGGGGGGGATGCTCCCGTTGTTGCAAAAAATATTTATTATATGCCGAGCGTAGCAAAGGCGCTGCCTTTGCAGGGCAGTAATAGCCATTCAGCTCTCGCGTGTTGTCTATAAAAGTAATGAAGCAATTGGTCAGGTGGCAGGGCCATATAATAATTAAATCTTAATAATTTATGGGGGTAATACTCCGCCCCCGATTCATTTATATAATACAACAGTTATAATAGTACGTCTATATATAATGGAAACCAAATTGATTACATATATAATTCCCAAAAAAAAAATGATTATTTAAAAAAAAATCAATTTGGTTTTCTTTATATTCTACGTAATATGTATTATCATATATAGCACTTTGTTATGTCACTTCAAGCGATTGATAAATATGATGTCACTCTAAATCAGTGTCGTCTCATTATGTCATACCCAAATGTACGGCAATTGCTGAGTGATCGCCTCTATTGATAACAGTACTATTGTATAATTAAATAGTTAATTTCGTTGTTATATTAGTACTAGGGTGGATCTAAAAGTTCTAAGCCCGAGAAAGAAAATGAAAGAAAAGTGTATCTAAATTTATTTTTATTTTTCGACATAGTCTCCATCTAGTTCAACATACTTCTTCCACCTGACCTCCAACTTGTTTATCCCCTCGAAAAAAAAAGATTCCGGAAGGTCGGCGAAATAATCGTTTACTGCGACTATCACCTCATCTTTGGTCGAATATTTCGAGCCACCCAAATGTTTTTTTAAATTTGGAAATAAATGATAATCCGAGGGGGCTAAATCCGGTGAATAAGGTGGGTGGGGCAGCAATTCGTAGCCACAATCATAGATTACAGACATTGTTCAACCGAAGTGTGAACACGTGCATTGTCTTGATGAATCAAAACTTTCTTACGCAACATTCCCGGACTTTTTTCTTTTATTTCTTCCCGGAGTCTTCGTAAAAGGTTACAATAATAACTATAATTTATAGTTTGACCCTTCGGTAAATAATCTACAAAAATAATGCCCTTTGCATCCGAGAAAACTGAAGCCATGACTTTGTTAGTCGACAAAACGACCTTAGCCTTTTTCGGTGTAGGAGAGTCTGATCTTTTCTACTGTTTGGATTGTTGCTTTGATTCAGGAGTATGGTGGTGAACCCAGCTTTCATCCATGGTAACAAATCTAGACAAAAAGTCGTCGGGATCAGTCTCAATAAGTTCCAAGCAGTCTCGCGAAATTGTGTATCTAACTCGTTTTTGTTCAGCTGAAAGCAACCTCGGGACCCAGCGAGCAGAAACCTTTTGGAACCCCAACTCTTCCGTTATTATGTGTTGCACCCGGCCATAACTAATGTTTGTTATCTCGGCTGTCTCACCAATGGTCAAACATCGGTCTCCCAGTACGAGATCACAAATTTTATCGATGTTTTCTTTCGTGGTAGAGGATGTAGGCCTTCCACTCCTAGGATCGTCTTTAATGCTCTCACGACCGCGCTTAAACTCAGCTACCCACTACTTGACACTGGAATATGATGGAGCAGACTCCCACAAAGGGCTCGCCATATCTTGGTGGATGTCTTTTGGCGATAGGCCTTTTTTACTGAGGTACTTAATGACTGCACGGTGTTCAATTTTCTCCATTATTGAAAATTGCGTCAGATTGCTTCAAAGAAATAATCACAGAAAATTTATATTTTGCAGTATCGGAATGAAACTGCGCACAATAAGTCAATATGGCACATGCTAACAAATGACGGTAGATTTAAAAAGATGTCATAGCTCCATGTAGGTTAGGTCACGAACTTTTAGATCCACCCTCTTAATCTATGTTTTAGTGATCAGTACAAATCTTACTTTCCCATTAGAGTGGGATATGGAAGCGGCGCAGTAGGAAATCATACCGAGTTAGATGAGTATTTTCTGTTGTATTGTCTGTATAGTATTCAAGTGACAAGAATACGTGGCGTGGGACTATAAGGCCTCCAGCCAAACCGTAAGATGCATCGGTTTACTATTACACAAAGTCCACGCATACGAAGTCGCGGTCGCCAGGTACTAGGTGCATATTACAATAAAACTACTTTTACAAATTTTTCAGAAACTTTACAGCAACCATTGTCACGGGTGGACTGAGATGACAGATTTCCTGATATCGCAAATTAATAAAAGTACCAGAAGAATTATTTAGTTGTTCCGATTAACGCAGCGAGTATTTATTATATCTTGCTGTATTGATGTGTTATGTTTAGTTTGTCATTGGAATATGGGTCCCAAGCAGAGTTAAGAAGTCATCTTCTCTTTTGATATTTGGATGTTTTTAATTACCACGGATCATCTTTGGTAGGAATCGGCGTTTTCTTGTGAGGATTTATTTGCGCTTTATCAAATGTAATGTCATGGCGGGGGCCAACCACAGCATGCCGACAGACTGCACACTTTAAAAGTAGTTTTATTGTAAGGAGTAACTTCCGCATAAACTTAGGACATCAATATATGAATACGTGCATACTATTTAAAGAAAACTTGGTACTTAATGAAATTCATAAGAATGTTAAAAATATAAGGAATAAATTCTAGAACAATATGATTGTTACTTCACAGGCATGTAAACGCACTACAGCAAATATTAAAACAAACTCAAAATATGAGCAGTCGAAGTAATAATAATAATAATAATAATAATAATAATAATAATAATAATAATAATAAATATATGTGACACTTTCGCTTTGCTATAATTTACAAGAAAGTCTTCTGTTAGGGTCGGAAGAGAGCACTAGACTCCTAGGGGTTCCCTAGGAGTCTAGTGCTCTCTTCCTGCCTAGTATATGCATGAAACATATATTTGTAACGTGTTGCATGTTACATGTGATTTATTTATTTAGTAGAATATATCATATAATTTGTTCATAATAATTATATGTTTATTTTGTTACTGGAGTACACTGCTTTAGGAAAGATTTATATCACGCGGAATGGAAAAATGTGTGCAGGAAAATTGTGTGCAACAGTGAATCAGTAATCCGAAGTAACGCCAACGCGACGGTGTATCGCGCTACATCTGCGCACCTCCCTTCATAGTCATGTACATCCTTTACGATTAAACTTCAGTCGCGTGTCGGAGCGGACGCATACATATTTTCATGCTTTTTAGAGCGCGTTTCGTAGTAGAGGCGAATTAAAGTTTATTTGAACTTTAAATTAAGTCACTTTCATGGGAATAAAAAATATGTATAGAAATTAAAACCGGACGTTTTCAGTTGTATTAGGCTCCCTGTTTGTATAATGGAACAGGGTTTGCAACAGCACTGGTAGACGTGTAGAACGTACGTAACGTAGAATGTGAAATAATCCCAAGTAGAGCATAACTTAATCTGAAACTGCAACTGTGCCTGGCGCGAACATTCACAACTGCGACGCACTTTGTCCTGGCGAGTGGCGCGGCGTCGCTGGCGCGCATCCAGACATTGTCTTCACAATACACGACGTGTGGCACAACTTTACGTATGAATTGTGCGGCTCAAATTATAATTAACTGCTTTTGAATAGTGAAGCAACTCTCTAAGTGGTCAAAACTAAGATCAAGTAGTTCGTATTGTTGTATATAACATACTGAAGGTGTTGTTGAAACAGACGGGAAAATGTCATCTGTGAAAATGTATGAAGATCTTTATAGGGCCGGTGGAACACACACTTACATCTGCCTGTGTGTAGAACACACACTTACATCTGCCTGTGTGTGGTCGCGAATTAAACAGAGACTATTGAATATGCTTTGAGGCAATTTCCGCTGTTGTCTGATAGAGATCTAATTTAAAAACTGACCCAACGTCGGTTTCAGTTACATGTGTCGCAGAACCTATGACACATGATGCACTTCAATACTCCACGCGTAAGAGAAGGTACACCACAGAAGTTTGTAGCTAATAGGAATTGCGTTTATTCCCAGCGCCTTCAGCCGCACATGTGACATGATACATTCTAAAGAAATCATAATCGTTTTTTTCAGTGCATAAAGTTATGTGATTCCAGATAGTAATCCATTTCTGTAAAGACTAATTAATTTTGTCCTTAGATTTCACGTCAAGGCATAAAATAATACAACAACAATACAAGGGCCTGAATTAGTTGTATTACGGGGCTATTATGTGTGTATCTTTGTTTTAATAAAATTTTAAAACCAGTCTATATAAGTATACGGGAAGAGACTCGAAGAGATCGTTAAATTTTATTTTTTTTTACAGTTGAAGATATAAGGGGGAAGATATTAGGGAGAAGATATTAGGGAGAAGATATGTAGAAAGCTTTTTTTAGTAATAGGCTGCACGGTGTGTTATACTACAGCCTGTTTATTTTCCATACAAATAAGTTTTGTTTGCTGGGAAGGACGCAATATAATTTTTCTTTATTAAAATTACACAAATACAGAGTAGGTCAAGTTTTGACTTCGTTGTGGGCACATAGTCTCTAAATACCTAGTCTTACCATAAATGTTGTAACAAAGAATAATATTTTTTTTCTTTGTTACAACAGAATCTAAGGCCACACTAGGGAAGAGGTATAAGCTCCTTTCTTCTCCTATAAAAATAGTTCCGTATGCGTGTGAATCAAATGGAGTAAATATGAGTATTCTTTTTTAAATCCCTTCTGGACCTCACCTCATAGCAGTGTCCTCGCTTACATTACACCGCTGTAAATTCACAACTTTGGTGTCGCGTTTCTTGCGGTTTATGAGCAGCCAGCGGCACCTTGGAAAGGAGGACGAAAGGAGGGCAACACATCTGCTTGCTATTTATGAGGATGTCTATGGGTGCATGAGATTTAATAAGGCACAAATCCACACAACAACATGGGCTCCTACAAGAATAGTCCATCAGGCTAATGAAATTAAAAACCGGCTAAGAGTGAGTCGGACTCGCCTATGAAAGATTCTATCTGATGAACTATGAAATCGGTTTCCCTCAAATCAATTTTCATTCGAACTTTGCATTGAATCATATAATTTTTTTTTAAATTTAACTCTCAGCATTTCAAAAGATGGAGGGTACAGACGGACGGACAGATGAAGGGACACACGGACATGATGACACTATAAGAGTTCCGTTTTTGCCATTTGGCTACGAAAGCCTAAAACATACAAAAAGCACACTGGAGTAGACAGCTGGATGTTTTCAGTGCTCGCGACCCAGTGATAAATAAAACCAATCAATTTACGTTGACCAGAATAATTAAGTAATAATAAATCTTGGGGTACATTTCTTTGGTGCGCTACATTAGCATAAACTAAGATGTTTTTTACAAGCGTTTTACAGTACACTATATCTGGGTTCACATAAAAATATTTTTCGTGTAAAAAGTATTTAATACCTTTGGTATAGAACGAGTATAACACATGCACGTGTGAAACAACACTATGGTAGTTCAGGTTTGTACGAGGCTCTCTGTGTTCAGGCTCAACCGCAGCGGTATTTTTGGAACTTTTACGGCGAGCGGCAAATAAAAGTTCTAACATTTGGTAGTTAAATCACTAACCGATTTAGTTTCACTAAACGGAACAGTATTCAAGCCTTACACCCACAAAGGCCAACGCTACATGTGAGCGCAGTGTGCAGATATATATGTGGGTACACACAGGCACACAATAGCTGTGGCTCCTGGTTACGGCCGTGTAAAATCTATTTAATTAAAAAAGCGATCATCAGGTTTTCAAAGGGTCTACCGTGATACAAGTAACTTATGGTCTAGTCGTTAGCATTTCAGCCACACGGAGGTCCTGGGTTCGAATCCCGGGTCATACCTTACAAAGGTGTTATGTGACATCCCCGGCCTCGGAGAGCTCGTTAGGCTGTCTATCCTGCACCTGATTTCTCTTTGGTCATTCCATCGGAATATGAGAATTTGGAAAAAAACACTTGTGTAATATATTATGCCCCACACCGCTGGCTCTTCTCAACAGAGATGGCAGCTGTAGTAAAAATTCGCCCAGGACCACAATATTATTATTATTATTAATAACAGCAAAGTACTGTTAATAATAATAATAATTTACTACAGCGTACTTACTAGTCTTTATTGGTATTCTAATTCTTTAAGTGATACAGCACTTTTGAACTCTTAATGTCTCTATTGCGTACACTTTAACAAGCTGAAAATATACCAACCACTCTATCACATGATACCGGTCGTGTAAGTTTTCGGTGGCACATTCATGTTTTGTTGTTGTTGTTGTTTAGGGTAGGGGTTTATTAGTTCGTCCCGTTGTACTATATGAAAGCCGGCCGAAAACTAGTCGGACAGTAGTACAAAGGCTTCCGTAGCATCACAGAGTCGAATATCTTTCAATGTACCAATTCGATTTTCTTGAAACCAATTAAGCGTTAAAAAATTATTAATTCTATATTAATACCTTTTTTAACAATTTTGCCTTGGTACTTTAAAAGTAAGTAAGGGGGTTTCAGGAACTTTCATAGAAATTTTTATACCATTTAGAAATACCTACTCGTATCTAATATACCTACTCGTATCTAATATACCTACCTCGGCTATTCCCTCTCATGTGTCATACACGTGGAAGGTTTTTTTCATCCATCAACCCTACATGTAGTGCGGAAGAGAAAGGTCTAGCCTTTAGTAATTTTATTTTTTATAAAAAGTTAAAGTGGATCAGTACTTTTTAGGAATTTCGTAAGACGAGGGGGCAGGCGGGGGGAGGGGTCGTGTTGTGCCTCGGATCCCTAAGGCTCCACAGACAAGTTTCGTTATTGCTGAGTCACTCAGCCAACTTATACTTATGTCCTTTAGAGCAAATGTTTGGACTGGATCTGGACTTTCATAAAAACGATCTCCATAATACCATGTCTACGTATTCGTGTTCTGTTTAGATGTCAATAGACGCTGATGAGGAATGTAATAAATGTTATACTCGTACTATTTCAATTAAAGTATCGAATGTACCCGTGAAGTGACGCGGTCGCATCTTTTGATTGCGTTGACTTAGCAGGAAGGCTTCTTTCTGTACTTCATGAAACTGAAAACCTCCATAATCGACAGAAATGTCAGCCTGATCCTGCTACGTGTTCCTGGAAAAAAAAAACGTGTTTACAGAATTCAATGGACAACAAGGTGATCCTATAAGTTATCTGTTTTTTTCTTTTTATGTGTTAAAATGTTTAAAAACGTGAATTTCTTGAAAACGTTCGAGTGCGCGTTTGTAAACTAGGTGTAATTCGCGCCCGGTGAACTTTATAGCTCCTAGAGGTATGTATGGTAACAGTTTACTTGTTGTTTGTCTGGAGGATCGGGCCGAAAGCGTTTACAATCACACACAGATTACCTCTAATTGTTCAGTTATGGTGCACCTATGGAACTAAGGTTTCATTGTATTAGTTTAATTCTGAAAGATATATTCATTAAATGAAAACGAGAGCATTGCAATAACTTTCATTTGAGTTTACTTCTCAAGAAAAAACTGCTCGTTTAATCCCTTACACTGTAAAATAATTCGTTATGTGACCTGTCTGACCCCACGTAATGCGACGGCTGTAACTACAGTATCGTTCAATCTTTGATCAAGTCTCATGACAATGTCGAACTTCAAAGCCGTGAAAGGACTTACTTGGACGGACTTTGATCTCGAACAAGTGCTTTGTTCTAGTGAATAATGGACTCAACAGGACCTAGCGAGATATATGTTGTACAGATGTTGATCTTACTAGATCTTGTTAAATCTATTACTGTTACCCACAAACAATAGGATAGTTGCCATCAGGTGCCTGCGTTCTGATAAAGGTACATATAAGGTGTTAATGTTCCGTTTTACTTCTAGATTTTTTTATAGTATAGGGGGACAAACGATTAATCGGAGCCCCTGAAACGACTACCGACGCCCATGAATATTAGCATAATTATGACGATGCGTTGCCTTCATTTTCACCTCCGCCCCAATGGACCACCAGCTACTCACATACCGTACGAAACTCAACACCGTAGGTGTCACTTTACGGCGGTATCAAGTGAGCGAGACCCGGTCGTGCCAGCCCGATTAGAAATGTTTATTTTTATACTATGAGGGGGCGAAACAATAGTCAGAGGCTATAGACAGATGACAGCGCTTACATTTGGGTGGCGCCAAGTGAGTGAGAGCTACCTGCCGGTCGTGCTCTCAATCTCGGCAGCAATGCAGCAGAACCTTTTACAGAAGACGAGAAACAAGACCACATGTCGGACTGTAACAATTACTGACATTTAAGTATCATGTTTGAAAATCCATGTGCATGAAGTAAAACTTTTATAATTCGATATGAATGGGGTAGCAATGTTATGGATGCCGCGTTTTCTGTGCAGTAGCCCGGTGGGCGGGAGCGGCGGGAGAGAGCCTGGGCGCAGCAGTGGACCGATAAACGTTGACGATGATGATGGAAGCTTTGGATTAAAAGTATTATAATATTAAAATAAAGTAAGAAACTATTTTACAGTTTTTATTGCACAAGTGACTACTTACAGACTACTTACTACAGTGTTAAAATTGGGAGCTCCTTCATTGTTTCCAAGACATCAGACACACTATAAACCTCGAGAGCACGGACAATGGACATTAAGCAAGCGAGAACATCATCGATGACTCTGGTACGATTCCGCTGAAATGCAGTAATAGCCCCGAAAAGATTACAATTTTTAAAAGAAATTGTGTCCTGCTGCGCTGCTGGCGAATAGGGCCGGCACGACCGGGGAGTTGCATCTCTTCCATATGCTACTGCCACAAGGTGGTAGCCAGCTGTCGCGTCTAATGCAGCTTGTGAATTTCTGAACTCACAGAAAAGCACTCACGGTATTGTGTGACGGAGGGCAACATGTGTGCATAAAGTTATGAGGCTATGGGCGCGGTATGCGGTAGGTGTCAAGACGCTCCATCTAATCGCTTGCACCCTGTGGCTACAGAAAATATGTTTAAGTTTCAGGAAACTGCTTTAAAATAATATAGTCGTGCAAGCTTACACAGCGATTGTTTCCTACTTAATTTGCATTCACAGAAAGTTTCATCTCCCTGCTTATGTGTTACTGGGGCTATAAAAGTTAATATTATAATGTCATGACGATGGAGTAGTGTTCTGCATTGCAGTGGACTTGTTTTGTTGTTTGACCAGAGCAGGACCTTTCACTATAACAAAATCGTAACTTAATCTGAACGGACGTCGGCTGCTACGATACACTTTTAAAAAGCTATCGCGGATACCGAAACGAAGCGAATCGTGACAATTAAAATAAAGGTGTTTGCTGTCTAAACGGACTTTGCTGTCGAGGCTCAATAATACCCGTCCGACGAGCGGAACCACGGACAGGGAAACTTGAGAAAAGTGTTTAATTTAGTTTCCTTTTGTTTTCTTTTTTTCCAACGTTTATAAAAATACGTTTTCATTCAAATTGCCTGATTGATGTTTGACGCCCTCGATGAGTTGCACTTCTCACATTTTACTTGATAAAACAAACATTTTAATATTTTATATCAATATAAATCTGTAAGAAAAAAATGAAATGAAATATATTTAAGTCCAAATTTTAACAAACTGCATTCTAAACGAGCGCTCGGCAGTTTGCGAATGCGTCGCAAAGAACTGTCCTGTCCTAACTTCTACCAAGGCTCTAGTAAATGTTACACTCACTCCTTGCTCGAGGCTTCTCCTTCGTAGGATCAAATTAATTTTATTTAAACTTATATAAGAACAACATGACTAAACGTATAGAAAGTGAGATATAGAAAAAATATTAAATGTATTTACAAGAGATTTGTTGAAGTAGGTAAGAAAACAATAACAGGGCAAGATTAAAAAAAGCCTCTGTGTGATTGTAAATACTCTGGGACGGAATCCTATTGATTGTGTGTTTTGTTTATTAAACGCTATATTCTTCAGATATTGAATATAAGGAGTGGTAATGGAACAGTAACAATATATATAAAGGAGCATCCAAGTTGCAGCCGGGAGTCTCGGAGAACCACCAGATACGACTCCTTACCCTCACTTTATACTAACCAGTATCAAAAACTATTAATCCCATTGTTGTTCTTGTACTATTTTAAGCCTGTCCTGGATTGTAAATGTGGAAAGACCAATTGAATAAATGTATATACACCCTTATAGTCTCTGTAACCCCCCGAAGTCCTTTTATTTTAATGTAAACTGTAACACGTGTACTCGAAAAACAGTATCCTTCTTTGACGCAGTCGAGTAAAAAAGATTGAAGTGATGTGTATTGTAGTGTTATCTGCGAGTTTCCGCTCTGCGAGATCGTTTTGTACAGAAAATACTTGCCCTTGTGTGTTTTAAGCGCAGACATATATTTCCGATACATAGTCGCGCATATTCCATTGATGTTGCAGAATAGCTTACGGATGGAGACTGCGCATTTGTCCCACATATCGCTTGAGCGGGATAGTAGTTTCTATTGGCTTGTAGCCACCGACATGCTTTTCTTTATTAGGAAAACTCGCACCGCTTTGCTGGGCGAAACCTGATGTTAATTGGCGTACACTCCCTGAAAAACGATCTTTAATGCAAGCATGAAGATAATATGAAGAATAAAATCATGTGGAACATTCCACGCTCATCGTAACGTTTGACCGCGGTAACGCAAGGTCGTTCTTACGAAGTAAAGCGCAGCCGCGTGTGAGAGCTGACAGACACAGATGTACCTTGTGAGTGGCGTCTGTCGTAGTGTATGTGGCTTGCCTAGAGCTACGCGCCATCAGCCATAGTTCGTTAGGGCGTGGCAAGGACTGTCAGATTTGAGTTCTGAGTGTTATTGGAATTTTTCAGTTTAATTTGGTCGGGGGAATGAGATAGGGCGCACCTGTGTGCGTGCAAACACTACGCACTATAATGTGACCTGTGCAGACGGCCAGTCTCTACAGAGACGGCCTACATTACAACGCGCGTTGAAGAAGCTCTCGTGCAATAAGACGATGCCTTAATATGTTATGAAAAATCGTGAAGACTTAAATCTTGTAAAACAGTTACTGGCCCCGCGTGACAACAGGCGAACTCCTCGCTACATCTACCTTGAATGATAACATGATTCCGATATGAAAACTTTTCATCAAGTTCGTTCTTAAGGAGTAAACGGCTGTTGGAGCTCAGAGAAGACTGGCACAGGTTTTATTGACAGACTGTGAGAAGTTGTGAATGTCGCTTAAGAAGTTAACATGAGATGTTTTGTTGAAATATAAATGTAAAGTAACTCTTTAGTCTCTTGTTTATTAAAGTCTGGTACATTTGTACACGTGATTATGACATTTTTCTAGCAGGTTCATTTAGTTTATGGCGGCCGGCTCTGAGGTGAAAGCATCTAATACCGTGGTAACCAAAAAGAGCAACCACTATCGATGTTTCAAACACTTTCGTTTTTATTTTTAAAAATTACAAGTTACTCGGAATAATATTCCGATTAATTATATTCACTAGCCAATCGCGGGCCTATTTTAACCTTCACGCCTACGGATAAATTTAAAAGTAATTAATTTTTGTGTCGTGTGCAGGCGTAACAGTGTGGCTGCTACTGTATTAAGTACAAGTCAGTGTTACAGTGTTTAAAAGTAATTAATTTTTG
>JAFELO010010717.1:220669-237914 GCA_017140195.1 Eumaeus atala | reverse complement strand
TACGATACCTGCTCATCATATTTTACACCAGTGCTAATGGTACGATACCTGCTCATCATATTTTACACCAGTGCTAATGGTACGATACCTGCTCATCATATTTTCATCTTTCATAATTAGACTTTGATCACAACTGACCTACCCCCCCCTCGCCGAGTTTCGTACGGACAACCGAAAGTTTGATTCAGTGAATGTATGGAATTTGCGCTGTGCTGAGACTGAGATGAGAATAACAACAAAAAAGATTATTCAGCTACCTCAAATGCGACAGCATCCACTGCAGAAAGGTAAGCGCAGAGAAGGAGCCGTCTCGGCGCTTACCTTTTCAGGTTTAGGTTTTAAGACATTTATTTACCAAAAGAATTTTACAATTCACTAATAAATGAAAAGCAGTAAATAACTTAATACATTATTCTAAATTTAGCGTGAGTTAGATCACTTCCACAAACACTTTTATACAAACGCAATCATAAACACATTTGCGGGAACATCGAAAAAAAGAAAAACAGCAACAGTCGAACTTTGAATGACATGGATCATAACGTACTAGAAACGATTCATAGTCATCGACGTAATTTAATGTATTGAGTTTTGCGATTTCCATTCTTAGATATTTGAGGGATATTATAGATAAAAACTAATTTACACATTACAGAATACAGATAGATGTTAAATAAAATTAAAGTTTGCAAGTTATATATGGTATTAATATATCGTGATTAAGAAATGTTTTATATTTAGCCATTGTTTTAGTTTCCCTTATATTTTTAGGTAGCTTATTGTACAATTGTCCCCTCAAATATTATGCTTTTTTCCATAGTTAGTTCCTGGAGTATGAATGACAATATTTGTACAAATTCCCCGGTATTTAGTAGATACAGTCGTCCGGTGCAGTTTGTTCTCTCGCATGTAAACAAACTCATCGATCGGGTTTGGTGACGTGTGCATGCGACGTGCGGCAGTTTGGTGACGCGTACATGCGACGTGCGGCAGTTTGGTGACGCGTACATGCGACGCGCGGCAGTCGGCAGACCACTGCGCCGTTGCGTTACGTGCGGCTTGTGAGTTGCCGGTGTGTTGTTGCGCTGTGGTGGGGAGGAGGTCAGGAGAGCAACATGTCTGAAGAGCATTATCTTCTAAAGCCGACCGACTGGGAGCTGGCCTCTTATATTATAAAAAAAACTGACGAATGAACAACCTTTTTCTTTTGTTCGTTTCTTGACGCGGGGAAACACATTTACGCGCCTTCACCGGCCCTGGGTAGGCTCCCTCTGGTAGGCTGGTGTGTGGGACTCACCCCTTGCCCCGTGCGCATAAGCGCCATCTCCTGTGGCTCTTAGGCCCCCTCTTCTTCTAAGAGGGGTTCGAAGATCCCCGTCGGTGAGGACGAATGAGCAACCTGCTGCAATCAAAAATTGTATAATGTTATATGAAAAACGATTATCTTACACTGATTGTAACCAATACTTATAATAATATAAATATGCATAGAAGAAGCTGTTCATAATCATAGGAAACATCTCCTGCGAGATCGCAGGTTTTGGATACAAAAGCCTATATTTGGATATAAATGGCCTAACATGGAAGGAAGGCTTCACTAACTTCGACATTTTATAAGTATTTATTATACCCCGTGTCCTTTTCATCGTTAGAGTATGCCGCGGCAATATAATGGGAGTTCTTGTTAATCTTCTCCACTATTATGTTATTATACTTTCTGCAAGTTTTAGGAAGAGGTAGTGCCATGCTGCATAGGAGGAGGTAGTGCCATGCATGGTGCGTGACAATACATCCACCTATGCATCGGAATTGGGCGGGCACGACCGGGGAAGTACCTCTTGCTCACTTGATACCGGCATAAAGTGACAGCGTCGCTGTCGCGTTTTGTGCGCTTTGTGAGTAGGCGGTGTCCCATTGAGGAGGGGGGCGATAAGAGGGCAACGCATCTGCTTAACAATCATGCGAATGCCATGGGCGTCGGTAGTCATCAAAAGGATCTCCTCCCGCCTATAGAACTGTTACTCTAAATATGTCTATTTGGGGTTTTACATTTTTTGGCTTGTATCTCAAGCATCCCTTTCTAAACGAACCAAAACGGTTTTACATAATTCGTTCATATGGCATAATAAATAAATTGTAGTATTGATTAGTTATACTCTAAGCAATTTTAAAATTATTTTTTAGTAAGTCTTTATTTGACTTCTTTCGATTTACAATAAAAATAAACAACTGTTACCATCTCCCCGTGGCTGCTCACATCCCCTGGGGACCTTTACTTTGTTTATCACGGCACCACAGCAAAAATATAGGGACACGAGTCCAAATCGCTTGTTCAATCGTTCGCAAATCGCAAATCGTTGTTACATGAATTATATGGCCTGATTTTATTAGTTGGCAGTAGATATTTAGAAAATTAAGTTAATATATTTATATTGCAGTGTACGTACTAGCAGATCAATATACACCTGTATCTAAAATAGTGGCTACATTAGAAATTATAATGGTTAACAACAAAAGACACAAACAACATCTATTGACCAGCGACTGTGGGTCACTAGCGACCATCAGCCTAAAAACCCGTATATAATTTAAATGGATACCAACAAAATGCTACCTCTTGTGAAATTCTATACCAGATATAAAATCAATAATTATTTGACCCCGGAAGAGAAACTTTAAGAGCAACGAACAACTCAACGGCTCGCGAAGTTTGTTTTTGTGTACTGTGCGTTTGTGGCTCATTGTTGTAATTTGTTGAAGAGGAAGACTTAGGCGCTCAATATAATGGAGTTAACCGACTTCACCATCAACAGCCTTCAACATTTATTACAATAACATCGTGGGTCTTAAGTAACACTTTTTATCGGACCTCAAAATAATGTCCTAACTTTAAAACTAAGTGTACTAATACCGCTCACATACGCTGCTGTAAACTGACAATTTCGAGTTTGTGAGTTTCCAGTGGGCTATTGGTGCATGGGCTAAAAGAAGGGAGAGACTCTTCGTAGCAGAGTTCTGCTTGTCTGAATGTTTATGGGTGTCGGTAGATACTGCAAGGCTTCGACTGATCATTTGACCTTTTATGGTAGCTCTACTGCTGCACTGTGAACAGAACGATCCGGTAAGATCAGAAAGTTTGCTTCCTATCTTATAAAAAAATATACTCATATATATAAGTCTATATCCCGAGTCACATCCCTCCATGAGGATCTGTTCACATATGTATTAGCATTATTGGAGTAATTCCCGATGACCTGGCAACGCTTTATCGGGTCCCAATAAATGTAGGATGACTTTCAATAAATAAAATATTTTTTTTTCTGACGTATCAGCTCCAATAAATTGGAGTTGAGCAGCGGGTTGACAGGCTAAAACGGAAAATGAAGCGCGAGAAAGATTTATTACAGAGCGGATGCGTGTGTTTGATATAAGCGGAACGTGTATTCACAACAAACAGACTGCTCGTTTTCATTTGTAGCTCAGGGATACGCATTAAGCGCCGTCGCCAGCCCTAGTGGAGTTCTGATCGTATTGTCAATTCCAGGACTTATCTCCTGTAGGGGTGTGGACACTCCGTGACGCGCCTGTATAGAAGTCATCTGTCATGCATGGTACTAGTGCACCCGGGCCTAGTTCTGAGCCTCAGCAAGTTAGCGCCGCACCCAGTGTTCTGATATCCTCCTCACAAGGTGTCCTTGTAAATTCTTATTTTATGGCATAAGGGGGAAAACCAGAAATCCTTTTGATGACTACCAACGCCCATGTACATTCGCACGATTATTACGCCGGTGCGTTGCCTTTAAATACGGGGGGTATTCGGGGGCTACTCGCCAACCGCACGAAATGCGATAGCGGCGCTGTCTCTTTACGCCGGTATCAAGTGAGCGAGAAGTACCTCCCCGGTCGTGCCAGTGCCATTCCGTTGCAAAGGCTTCCCGCGCCAACCTGCGTAATGCGCTGAACATCTGGATCCATAATTCGTCTACTGTCTTGAATTAAATTTTTCGCACGTTTTCTTTTGTAACAGCCGTTAAGGGGCGATCGCTTCTTTCTCTATCCCGCAAAATTAGTCGGCCACGCTTCAATTCGTTACCAACCGATCGACGATACACGGTTACCTTTAGTTGGAAGGACCTTCATCTATAAATGTCATTTGTAGTCCATCGTTTGATCGATGCAAAACCATAGTGCGGAAGTGTTCCCAGCGTATATTCACTTTTCAATAAGACACGACAATTTTAAATGAGTCGTAAAATATTGGAGGGAAATTTTAAAATTCTTACGTAAGGTACCTTTATTTGACTATGACTAAATTACATTTTCGGAATAAATTTTATATTAAAAAAATATTCCCACTATACTTGCATAGTGTCCTGGTAACTACAGATTCTAGATTAATGTAATGCGGTTTAAACTCCCTTTCATTTGTTAATCCATTAGTCAACGATAAGAGTTTCATAGTATACTTTCGAAACACGAACCGAATAAAAACATGAAAATACTTTTACACTCACTTTTCCCTTTTTAATTTATTTTCAAATAGGCGGGTAATAAATCACTGGTGAACCCTCAAAGTCCATACTCAATCTGTCTTTGTGGCTGTGGTTAAACGCAAACTTATTTAGAAACGGAGCGCGAAAGTAAATTATCAATGATACTTTTTATATGAATAAATCATACATACACCTTGTTTTCATTAAATATTGATAAGCGGTGTTTACTTACGTCTCACCATAGCTCACGACATGTTGTGGTTGTGTCAGCTCAGATCAGTAGCCTATGGTAAACTTTTAAGATTTAATAAAATAACAGCGTACCAAAGCGCAGGGAACTTACAAATTACATAAGAGGGAAAGGAATAGGTCGCCGAGTTTGTTACACCGGTTCTTTATTGGTCTGGGTGGGTGTGCAACCGGTGGAACAGTTTTTGACTTTCATTAAGATATTGTAAGAGCCTATGGATGAATAAGTCTCTAGTCCTTGATTTTGCAGATCCGTCGCGCACTATGCCGCCCCACAGACCGTGACAGTATGGAGGTCACTTTGTCACTGTAACACGGGAGCGGGAGGAATCTCCCAGGTCGTGCCGGTCCCATTAGATTACAATACAGCAATGGCAACGTCTCGCAATACCTTGAAGGACACCCAATACATGAGTATGGTAACGATGACGGTGACGGAAGGTGATGGTGAGGAGTGGATGATGACTGTTGTGTAAGATATTGACTAAGCGTTCGTATTTTCTTACGGATGGTCATCAAAAACTGTACAAAAGGTTGATTTTCTTCATCCCTGTTGGAGGTTTCATTTCCCCAACTTGAGGAGTGATGAGATGCTCATACATACTAGTATGTTACCATCTTACGGTGACTATTAAGACAAAGGCTAGCCTCTATCCCTAAACAGGACACGATATACCCGATGGAATGTTACTGCAAACCCTTTAATTGTTTAGGGAGCAGTACCTGCATTTCCTACAAAATTGGAAATTATATATTAACTCACGAACACTCTTATTGTTACGAAGTCGGGTTAAAACTCTTTAGTTTATAATTTCTTCGCTTGCTTGGGATACCTACCCGATTTTCATTGATTGACAATTTCTTGTATATGTATTTTTCTGTGTCTGCTGTCTGTGTTCGCTTTTATCTGTGTATTGTCGAACGTTGCATGGTACGGCAAACTTATCTGTTCAGTAGACAGTTTAAACTGCCAGTAAAAGCTACAGCTAATTACAGTTGCCATAGGTAGCGAGAGTCAATTACAGCTGCCATAAGTAGTGACAACTAATTACAGCGTAATTAGTAGCTACAGCTGCTTCCAGCTGTCATTAGTAGCGACAGCAAAGACAGCTGTCATTAGTAGTAACGGCTAATTACAGCAAATAGTAGCTACAGCTTATTACAGCTGCCACTAGTAGCAATAGTTAATTACAGATATGACATAAACAGATTGATCAGCGAACAAGTGTCTCAGTTGAACACGTGTTTGTTCCATACCGCGCTCCTTGAATAGTTTCCAGACAAACTGTACTAGGTAACACCGACAGCCCGCGCTCGGAACACTGTGTTGAACTGACTTACATACCGACACTAATGTACGGGGAACTACCGACCAGCCGTGTACACAACAATGTGCGTCATGCTACTGAGTCTGACTGAAGGAAGATCTCAAGAACTAAACACCAATAGTTACCTATACATAAAGAAATAAAGGTAAATACCAACTAGACCTATTGTGTAAATAAATTTGTAAGTAATTTACATTTTGTAAATAAATTATTTCGTGTTATCCATTAGGTGTTATCTTGTCACAAAATGAGTGTGCTTAGTATAATATATTAGGTATAACAGATAATGTACAACAAATTGTGAAACAAAGCGTGATCCAGCAGGCGGCGGACGGCGGGCGGACGCGAGCTATTGAGTTATTACGCTTGTCACGTGCCTAAGCGCGCCGACTGCATAACACCACTAACTAGCTTTTGTTACGTTCACTTCAGCTCCGTGACATACTTATTCTGCGAATTATATATATTTTATTACTATTTTTATCTATTTATTATATTTTTGTATATTGTATTGTAATTTTAATAGCACATTATACTATATTATTAGAAGTAATCATGGATGCCGAATCCGTAGATCATTTTTGTTCTTTATTAAGTATCAGCAGTGACAATAGCTATCATAGTGCATTATCTCTTTCAATAAATGATGTCATCTCTGAACATCATGCAGGTGAAACAAAAAATTTCAATGTCATTCATACATATAATACTTTGGGCAGGACCAAAGTATTCCGGCTCATTATCCCGATCTGCTCACAGCTTTTACGTCAAATAACATACACGCAATACTCATTTCTGAAACCTGGTTAAAATCATGTTTGACATCAACTAGTTACTCTTTACGAGGATTTCAATTAATACGAAATGATCGCACCGACAAATGTGGAGGTGGAGTAGTAATTTATCTAAGGTCCATTTTCTCTTTCTCCTTACTTAGTTTGTCTCCTCTTGACGCTGCCGAACATATTTCATTGGATGTTGAAGTAGGACACGCTAAAGTTTTATTAGGTTTATTCTACAGTCCATCAAATAGTGTCAATTATTTTGCTTCCTTTGCACATTTTATAAACGTATACTCCTTTATTTTATCATACTATTATAATGAGTGATTTTAATACTTGCATGAATAAGTCCGATAGACTTAGTACAGTTCTCGAATCCTGCAACATACAATTATTACCATTAAAAGCTACCCACAATTTTCCCGGCTGTGTGCCTACTCTCCTTGACCTTATCATGATTTCTGCTCCGGAGTTTGTCTCCAAATTTGGACAAATCCCTGCAGATGGTTTCTCGTATCATGATCTGATATACTTATCTTATAATTTACGCCCCCTTAAGAGAAAGCCTAAGGACTTACTTAATACAGCGATATTTTGTGACCTGGACTGGTCCATGATTTATACCAAAAATTGTATAGATACTAAGGTCGAGTTATTTAATAATTTAATTGTAGGATTATACGATAAACATGCTCCAATAAGGCCAGTCAAAATGAAACATCTGCCTGCTTACTGGTTGACGGATGAATTAATGCTTCTAATAAATAAAAAACACAAAGCAAAGGCTAAATATAGGAAGACGAATTCTGATGAGCATCGTGAGAGATACGTTCAAATACGCAATCGGTGTAATACACTCTGAAGAGATGCGCAAAGACGTGGAATTCTTGAAGCGGTTATGAACGGTAAGCCAGCAAAGGTGTGGAAATTTTTAAGGTCACTCGGTGTTGTTAAACAAATTAATAATTGTATTCCTAACGTTTCCTATAGACCTATAGACGACCTCAATAGACATTTTGCTTCATATCCTTTAGATTTCGACGCTAATATTAAGGTTCACACAATAAGCAGCATCTTACAGTTACCAACTCGTTTTTTTCTCCGCTTTCCTTTTGTCAAATTACTGTATGCGATGTTAGGAGGAATTCGCTATCCATAGCGTCGGATGTTAGGAGGAATTCGCTATCCATAGCGTCAGATGTCAGGAGGAATTCGCTATCCATAGCGTCAGATGTCAGGAGGAATTCGCTATCCATAGCGTCAGATGTTAGGAGGAATTCGTTATCTATAGCGTCAGCTGCAGTTGGCTCTGACAACGTTAGTCATAAGATGATGATTCCTATTCTAGATTTTATTCTTCCTATTCTTGCTCACATGTTTAATTATTCCCTTGATTGTAGCACATTTATTAGTGTCTGTAAAGATGCCTACTTCATTCATTTGCCTAAAAAGACTAATTCCGTAACTGTTACTGACTATCGACCTATCTCAATCCTTCCTTTCCTTTCCAAGTTATTTGAACGCATAATTCACGCTCAACTTCATGTCTATTTAATGAAAAATAAACTTCTCAATCCACTGCAATTAGGTTTCAACACGACTGGTACACCTGTTAAGGTAGTGATGACATAAGACACGGTATGGACAACAAGAAGCTTACTATTCTATCTCTGTTAGATTTCAGTAATGCATTTTATATTGTAGATCATGACATTCTACTTAGCATATTGTATTCGCTTAATATATCTCCATCAGTGATTGGCTGGTTTTGTAGCTATCTGGAGAGTCGCCGACAAAGAGTAAAAATTGCATTGGACCTTTCTTCGTGGTCTAATTTGCCCATCGGAGTGAGTCAAGGTAGCATTTCGTCTCCCATCCTTTTTGCTATCTTTATCAACTCAATTACAAAAAAAAAAATCTTCTCACTACCACATTTACACAGACGATTTGCCAATCTATACCCAGTCTGAACTAAAAGTTTTACCCGAAGCTGTTATTGTAATTAACAAAGGTCTAGCAGAGGTATCTGAGTGGAGTAGATATCATGGTTTGAAAATGAATCCAATTAAGTCGCAAGTTATAGTATGGGGCCGTCGGTCTCTTGTTCCGAGCTTGGGCTTCCCTACCTCCGGTGCTCATCGACGGTGTGCCTTACAGTGATTATGTCAAAAATCTTGCCGTTTACATGGCCCAGAATATATCTTGGACTAATAAAATCAAGGAGGCATTCTTAAAGTCGGTTAAAATATATGCTGCCGATTCCTACAAAAACATCGTTCGCTGAATGTATTTTTCTTTCACATCTCAAATATGCTGACGCGTGTTACCTTGACCTTACTGAGCAACAACTTAATAAACTTGAGAGACTCCAGAACTTAGCCATAAGATTCATATATTATTTGCGAAAATATGATCACATTTTCGAAAATCGTTCAAGACTGAAGTGGCTCTCGATTCGTTTTCGTCGGAATACTCGGATACTGTCGCTGCTATATACTGTGCTTCATAGTCCTAAGGCACCACAATATCCTAAGCTAAATTTTTTTATATGCAATTGTGAAAGGGCATTGCGTTCTAATGACAAAATTACCCTTCACATGCCTGTCCACCATACTTCCTTTTACAATTGTTCCTTTACAGTAAAATCTATAACGTTGTGAAATGCCAGTCAATATTAGGAATGCCAAAAGCCTTGATTCTTTTAAGATATTACTTAAAGAATAGTACACTAATAACGCCATAAATGGTTAATTATATTTAGTATATAGGCAAATTTAAAATTCCTGCATCCTCCATCTGATTACACTTTTACATGTTGATGATGATGGTGTGTAAATGTATGTATGTATTTATGTATGAATGACTTTATTCATTTCTGTAATATGTGTAATTATTATTCATTTATATTAATTATAATTGCATAGATTTATTATAATACTAGGTACCTAAATATAGAATTTGTCATTTATGTTTGGGTTTATATGTAGTTTATTTAGTTCTTTTTCTTTCTGTTATAGTCCTATACTATAGTATAAGTGTATATTTCCATTGTTTTGGGTTGTCTGGTAAAAATCGCTGTTGTAGCGATAAGACCGCCCTTGTGTACACTAGTATATAGTTTAATTTCATAATTTCTTTGTACCTAGATATTATCATGCAACTACTTGTGTGCATAGTAAAGTATATTTTCTTCTTTCATTCCTCTTTCTAAATGCACTAAGTTAAAATGTCGAATAGTTAAAATGATCTGTATTTAAAGTAAAATTTTTGCTCAGTAATTTTTGGCTACGGCGGCCATCTCTAGTCCTAGAGACGTCAATCAGGCCATATTATATGCACATGTATGTGTGCACATCTATTGCATAATTTCCCTATTCCATAGAACGGCAGATGGATTTGAGAAAGGAAACAATTTTAGTTTAAGCTACAGAGAATGCAAAAGAAATATACTTGTACTCCAAAATATGAAAGAGTTTAAATATTTTATTATTTAATTGAATCTGAATCAATTTTCACTGTATGTACTTCAAACCGCGCACCGGCGCTGTGGCGGCTAATTGGTATGAGGATGACCTACCATTCCGACTGGACTCTACTATGGTGTGACCCCCTATTCTTGGTAATTCCTCTTATAGAATTAATTTGTAACAGGATCTTTGATTGGAATGAGTCCGAAATGGTCATAGGCCTGCAACCAATGACATCATGGGCCTTGGCTAATCGTGGGTGTTCATTTATATATAACATTTCGAGCACAAAGTGTGGGATGTCCTCTAAGATTTTAAAAAGTACCTTCACGCCTGCTATCCCCGAAGAGGTAGGTAGAGGTGTGCTAGTACATCCACAACTCGTAGGTCCAGTACATATACTAGAACACCCAAATATCTTGCGAAATATCTTGGAAGTATGTGTTACGCCTCTTCAGTTTGGTATATTGATGGATAGGGCCGCAATAGGCGCGGTGCGTCGAACATAACTACAAAGTCAGTGGCTATCCTTATTATTTGTATGACTTACCGCAATGTTAATGTGGAGGCCCTACCAGTTCTTGTTGGAGTATTACCAATTGATCTTGAAATCCAACTCCGTGCCGCCAAGTATTACCACTCTAGGTGACATTAAATCACATGGTTAAAGAGTTACCTATAATTCTTTTTGTAATTTTTATCATCATCATTTTCATCACTATCAGCCCTTATCGGTCCACTGCTGTCCAGGCCTCTCTCAATGAACGCCAAGACGACCGATCTCCCGCTACTCACATCCATCCCGGACCATATATTCCACGGTGATCGTCTTCCCGCCTGGTGAACGGTCGACCAACACTTCGTTTGCCTAAACGCGGCTTCCACTACTTACTGGATCATCTGCCGTCTGTTCTTATGAGTATGTGACCAGCCCATTGCCACTTCAGCGAGCTTATTCGTCGCATGGTATCATATACTTAAGTTCTCTGCATTATGACTACGTTTCGAATTTTGTCGGACCGAGAAACACCCAACATAGCACGTTCAATATCCCGTTGAGCTGCCTCAAACTAGCAGACAAGAATAAAATTAAGACGCAATGATTCGGCCTCTCGGACTTTCTTCTTCAAGTTCTGCGGTATAGGCGACGTGAGAATGTGATGAAGCTTCCGGAATGCTGCCCAACCCAACTGAATCCTTCTATCGGCTTCCTTCTGGAAGTTACATTTGCCTAGTTGCAATAGCTGCCCGAGGTACGACTTCGAGAATAGCACCGTCGACGTTGTCCGGCATAGTGAGATCCGGATAGTTGTAATTGACGTGGGGAGGATTAATTTAGCCAGTGCAACATTTCCTCCAATCTCTCCGACGATTAGGCCAACACATCGATATCGTCGGCGAAACGAAGATGTGAGAGGAACTCACCGTTAATATATATGCCACATTCTGCGCAGTTTAAAGTCTTAAAGACGTCCTCCTAAGCATTAGTGTACAGTATCGGGGATATAACATCCTCCTGTTGCAATTGGATTGGCCTTGTTTGACATCCCGGAATCAGAACGGACACAAAAGCAGCGTCATATACGCAGCTCTCAGTACTTCAATGTATCACCAATCGACCTGACATCGCTGTAAAGCTTCCAGAACAGCCCAGTCTTCAAAAAGTCAAAAGGTCTTTCATAGTCCACAAGGGCGATGCACAGCGGTTGATTGTATTAATGTGTATTTTGTACAACTTGTGTCATCGTAAAAGTTTGGTCCATAGTGCTTAATCCTCTGCGAAACCGAGCCTGCTCCGGTGGCTGGAATTCGTCTAACTTTGACGCTGATGGACAAAATTAAAAATCTTTCTTAGCTGTCTTAATACAGGTTCACCTCCTGCTCTAAGAAGCTCGACTGTAATTCCGTTCTCCCCCGTAGTGTTTATTTCCCCCTTTAAGCTACGCAAGAGCCAGGCTAATCTCGTCCGGCGGAACGCATGACAAATGTCGTGTTAGGCTTGCACCCGGATCGTTGTTTAAGATATCGGGATGTGGAGCGTGCGACGTATACAACTTGGTATAGAATGCTTCGGTTTAGAAGAAACGATAACTCCTGAATCAGTCCTAGCGTTTGTCAGATGACTTCTTCCAAGCTTCTCCACAAAAACCTTCGATCCTCTATTCTGCTCAATCGTTTCGGTAACCCGTTGCGTATTTGAGCTGCAAAGGTCTCGGCGTATTAGTTTGCGGATTCGCTTTGAAAGAAGCTTGTCGCAGACGTAACTTCTTTGTGTGGTCTGCGCTCCCTGAAGTCCAAGCGTCTCATCTGAGATTTTATCTTTCCTGCTCTTATACCTATTCCTGCAATATCCTTCACCCACGTCCCGCATGCAATCTGTCACGCCACTTACGGCCTCGTCAACTTTCATTGTAGTTTCCGGTATATCTAGGGTATCGAACCGGCTTTCTGAATCCAGTTGCATTTTTTTCGTAACCTTCCATGGCTAGTCAGAAGTTAGGTCGGAGTGTCGATCGAGCTAAACGGATACGATCGCATCGGAAGCCTCTATTCAGAGAGCCTCTAACTTTTTTAAATCTGTTGACACGGAGACATCCCTAAATATAATATTTCGGTCCGTAATAATAAAGTCATTCTCGTTCCTTGTAACAGTATCGGGGCTTCTTCTTAAGATGGGAATTCATTAAGAAGAGGCCCTCCTTCTCAAGGAAGTTTGGCAGCAATTGCCACCTGCGATTTCGACCTCCGACTGCATTAGGTCCCAGACTCGATTCGACACCATTTCGTACTTCCACCTTTGCATTAAATTCCCCAAAAGACCATTGAATTGGGCCTTACAGAAGTTATGTAAGGCCTTTGAGACATCCTCATAGGTTGTCTCCACGTCGTCATCGGAATGTCTCGAGGTTGGTGCTTATACTTGTATCACTTTAAGGCTATACCACGTTGTGAGTTTGTATATAAGACACGCCACCCTACCCGACACAATAGAAATTTCGACAATGTTGCCTACGAGGGATTTATTCACGATAAATCCCACGCCGCCTTGATATAGGGTATCACCTTCTCTGATGGCGCATTTATGGTGTCCTCACCTTGTTGTCGGACTTCGCACAGCCCCAGAACGTGCCATCGGATTTTTTCAGTTTCACATCCAGCTCAACCAAGTGGTTATATAGTCTGGTCGTTCGTCCGTTGTACGTAGCCAGGTCAAATCAGTGGTAGCGATCCGTAGCCTGGAGATTCTTAGCATCCCTTGTTCTACCGTTACCGTGGCCGCTACCGTGACCAGGACTATTGGAGCTACCGGGAACTTGGGCCTGAATTGTACTGTAGTCGTTCATTGGTGGTTAATGCTCATATTTGCCATGTTGAGCAGACGGATTAGCAATTGCAGATTAGGTTTCGGACCGGCGCGACTGCTGTCTTTCGTCGATCCGATTGATGGTACCGCCATCACTTGATGCGAGCGCCATCCGGTGCTCCTGTCTATTTCACTGTCACTATGAAACAGGCGGGACACCAAACAACCGGCTCGCTAAAGCCTATTTGTTGTTAAGAGACTAGTGCACTTTGACGACTCTTACGTCGCCCTGGGCTTGGACTGAGGGTGAGGTTCTTCCTAGGCCGACCCACACAGCCTCTGTAATCTTAATAAATATATTTTGTTATGTGACTTTTTTTGGATTGCGGCAAGTTCTTACTTTATAGCTTGTAGCCTACGTGTTGGTATTTATAATTGTTTGACAGCCGCAGTCGAGTGTTAATATTGTGTACGTTTCTTACCCATTGAAATTTTTCGTGTAGATATAGGCCATTACCTCGTAATTGTTTTATGTTTTCTTTCTATAACATAAGGGGGCAAACGTTGCCCTCCTATCACCCCTCCCCTTTAATTGACCACCGGCTACTCACAAACCGCACGAAACGCGACAGCGACGCTGTCACTTCACGCCGGTATCGAGTGAGCAAGAGTACTTCCCCGGTCGTGCTGGCCCTGTTTGTCATATGCAGGTCCTTTCTGTAGGTCATTTTTAACATGTTTTCGGTGTGGGGTAACATGAGCTATTCTTGAACATCTGGTATTCGGATGTGAAACCTAGCACAGGCTTTTTGTACCCGACGTATCTCTTTTTAGTTTTCTCCCAGATCCTGGGCCCGTACGTTGGTGGTGAGAGGACTAGGAGTTCTGTTAAGATTATTCTATTATGTTCTGACAAAAAATCTTTGTATACTGTTACGTAATTTTAAGCACTGAAATGCGCCTCTAATTGTGAAGTTTGTGTGTTCTCTATATTGTAAATGACTGTCCATCAGAACTTTCTCACGGTCATAAGACTTTCTTTGTTGTTCTTATCTATAACTACAGGTGGATATTGGTTTCCTATAATGCTGACTTTAACTTTATTTTTAATCAGCCATCCGGTAGAGACGTAAGTCCCGGTTTGTTATTAGTGATGCGGTTTGTGTGTCGTCTGGCTTGAAGGAGTAGTAAATGTGGGTGTCGACGGCGTGAAGGTACTCCTAAGGGTATTGGGTAAATCGGATGTGAAAAGCAAAAACAGGATTGGACTAATAATTGAGCCTTTTGCGGGGTGTCTACTGTTGAGTGACTCTATTTCTGATTCTACTATTATTCTTATTTCACTATCTATCTCGACAAGCTGACCATTGGGGGGAGGTACAAAAGAGGGCAACGCACCGGTATAAATATACTGATGTTCATGGGCGTTGGTAGTTTTTGAGGGGATGTGATTGCTCGTTTTTCCCCCACGACTATAAAAAACTGTTTTCGAGTTTGTAAGAAAGACCCGTCCCAATTGGATTCACTTGGTCTGAATGTTTTAGATCTCGTCAGTCCCCAGATGTGAAAAGCGCAGATATCAAATATACACAAACAATTTATACAATGTAATGTACTGACCTGTTCTTTGCGATATTCTTAACATTCATAACATAACAAACAAGCGATTGGATGCTCCAGGAAACTGATCTCCATAAACAAAAGATGCTATAAAGATGATTTTTTCCGTGACCTCTTCGTCCCATGGGCCACCCGACCACTGTTTTCGATATTGCAGAAGGAACGAGATCATACTTACTAATGAGTAGTCCGATACTAAAGTATTTTTTTAAATCTAGCCACTAGCGCAAAATCTATCCTAAGAACACGATTATTTTCTGGAGGTCGGCATTTTTATGTTATTCCAAGTCCTGATCTATAGATGTAGACGCCAGACTTCAACTATATTATCCTGTACCTAGCTTTTACTTGAGAGTTTATATCAATGCTTCACACGAGGCTCACACTTATAATGTTAAATAGTATAACATCCGCAAAGACTCAACATTATCTCCGTCTACAAGCTGAGGCAAGCGTTCTATTTGCATACGTTTGTGAGTAATTTATAACTAGGAAGTCGCAGGGTCAAAGCTTGCACTTTAACCTTCAAGTGCAGATGCGTGGTCGACAGATGCCCCCGGCTCTCGGAACGTCTGTTCATATCAGCGTAACAATTGCAGCGCCACGGCGTGTCTGTCGGTCCAATCGTTGGCAATTATTTATTATTTGTTGTAATGTAAGAGTAAGAGTAAGTGCCGCAAGACCTCTCGCTCATGTGAACGTGCGGTGGAACAACGGGGGTGAATGCAACACGTCTGCATAACAATAGCGGATATTTATGAGTGTCCGAGGTCAATAATATGTTTGGAATACTTGTATATCCCCTTATAGGTACTACGAAGAACATAACTTAATTTCAAGAAATCTTTTATTTTTAAGGCAATGGTTATAAATTTCATAAGATTCTTCACACATTATTCAATTACGGACAGTCCCTACTGAAATGGTTGAAAACCCTTTCATCTGGTCCGTAACTTGGTGTGGGCTCAGTGGGCGTGCTCCGCGAGCGTGTTACCCCATTCAGCTGCGAAGAAGCAAAAATACATACTTTTACAGGTTTCTCGACTTTTATAAAATAAAAAAATAATAATGGGGTAATGTCAAATGTAATAAAATGTGATTAGAATCTTTGCACGTTTCTCCATCTCGGGTAATGTTCACGTCGGAGTCCTGACCAAAGAGGAAAATTGAGTAATATTAACGGGGCCTCCTCCCGAGCGACAAGGTCCTCTTATTATCGTCCGTAATATAAATACTTTGAAAGAATCACAAATTACATGAGTTTGCAATATTTCACAGGGGCGTGTAAATTGCTTTGGCATAACTTCCTCAGTTAATACGCAGTATCTTATTTATTTTCTTTTAATGTTTTGTTATTTTTTTGTATGTAGCGGAAAACGAACAGTCGAAGTCTGCAGACTAGTCGAGACGATTAAATTCTGCTGAACAGCATCAGGGAGCGCCTTGTTGTTACATGCAAATTAGTATACATTTTGAAGCCATCCATTTTGTAAGTTCTAAAACTGCATTGCGTATAGCGTAAAGTCTTAAGTTATCCGGATCCACATCCTGGTCTAACTTTACAAGGTAAAACAATATATAATTATAAAATTACACACCAATTACATAAATACGTAAACGGTGTTTTTCCATATAAAGTAATAAGGTACAAACGAGCAGTGGAGCAACGGGGCCGGGGAAAGACTGCCGATGCTCATAGATATCCGCATAATTGTTAGACAGACGTGTTGCCTTTCTTCCTTCCTGCCATGGGTCTCCGGAAATTCACAAACAGTGTAGCTTTTTAAGGTATTGGAAATTCGTTTGCCTACTATAAGATATACGGTCAACAAATAAAAACAAATAAATTTGAAACGTGATATAATTCGTATGATTAGTTTTGTTATCATGAGTTTTACTGTGAAGAGTCATTCTCAAAAACTACACAAATACGGCTCGTCGGGGGGGTTTAAACATGTGGACAACGCATCGGCATAGTAATTGTGCTGATGTTCATATCATT
>JAFELO010010717.1:198273-217879 GCA_017140195.1 Eumaeus atala | reverse complement strand
TTATTCTGCATTTTACGGGCTATAATTTAAAACAATGTTTACCTTGTTCCATTTCTAAAAATTTCTAAGGTTTTTAAGGACATTATTTGGTAACAAAAATTTGTAACAATAATGGTTAACATTACCGTAGAAATTGATGTCTTAAGTTTACGCGAATGTTAGTCATTACAATAAAACTACTTTTACGGATTTTATCGCGAACAGTACTTATTAGTATGTCATGCGTTAATGGGAACAACTAAAATTATAATTTTGACCGGCACGACCGGGGAGGTTCCAGCCCAATTCCGCTGCATCGGAGGGTGTAGTGACATCACCATGCATGGCTCTACCTCTTACTCTATAATACCTCTATTTCATATTATGTTGTGTCGATACAATATGTAATTAGTTTTGTAATATTTCCTTGTTTCATATATATAGTATAGTTTCATGAGATTTTTATGAGTAAAAATCTCATGAAACTCCATTCAGTGGATAGCGCGATTTAAGAGAATAGTTTTAGTGTATAAAGATAACAAGTCTGGCGAAGCCGAGGCGGGCCTATAGCTAGTTTAATTTAAATGGTAATAGTAATGGAAATTTAAATTACAATAATCACGTCTTATTACGGTTTATGTAGTTTGTAAAAGTTTCGGTTCTTTTTATTTTATTTTTCTTAACCAAAGAGGAATAGAGCGAATCATGTTCCAAGTAAAAATCTATGACTTAACAATTCCCTGGCGTTTATTCTCTGTCGACCGTCCGTTGTGTTAAGCACATGCGGGTAGATTGGAAGTAACGCGGAACAAAAGATCTCGGCCTGTAATCAATTCGCCTTTTGTTCCTGAATGCTCCTTTCGTATTATGATTATCTCTTGTTTGGTCCCAAAGGGCTATTCAGAAGGGACGACTATTTTTACATAGAAGATTAGGGAATTGCTCGATGCAACCGCCAAAGGGTTCTCTCTTACAAAAAAGTGTTATACGCGAGCGACACTATCGAGTTTCGTGCGGTTTTTGACTTATGTTCAGCTCACTTAAAATGGAGACGTGCGTTCTCATGGCGGTCCACGGGATACTACTACCTTTTCCAACATCACATTTCAAACGCATTGATCTTACTGCGTTCGCGGCTTTTCCAGTACCAGGTTTCTGCACCGTATATGAAGATCGAGAACACGAGACTTTAATTCACAAATGTAAAACAACTAAAAATCAAAAAAACTTATATATAGCATAAATATGGTCACTATACGGTATTCGTCTGTTAAAATGTTACTTAATGTTAAAAAATAAATCCGCGACCTTCCATTGCGTACCGCTCCAGTAATTGTTTTGATTTTACCACCCTTTAATTCATCTTTAATTAACCAGTTAAGAAATGATTAGTACGGCTTTTATAGGCTGCAAGTCCTAAGTCAACACTTAAAATACGCGACATGATTCTTGGTGCTATCTTCATTTCCCTAGATAAAATCTTTTGTTTTCGGACAGGATTGCTTCAATTTTTTTCCCTTACTGCTTCGAACATCTTTTTCGTACGAACACCACGTGGACGCCCGGGCCTTCCTCTGCACAAACATTTAATTAATACAAGGAAAGTGTGTGGAGAGTTTACAAAATTACATGTGGCTCCATACCTACTTTGTGTAACGCAATCACAGCGATTCTGTTCATTTTGCCACCCCATTATCAGCCCTTATCGGTCCAATGCTGGACATAGGCCTCTTCCAATGAACGCCCAGACGATCGATCTCTTGCTACTCCCGTCCATCCCGCACAAGCCGAATGGTCGACCAACACTTCGTTTTCCTTAAAATAATAGTTAGATTGAAATCTGTATGTTCCACTGCACAACATTCATATTCGAATAAAAATGACAGATTTCAAATTCAAATGTAACATTTTTTATTTCTGATTATAACTGTGCATATGATGGCCACAACTGTTATGTTGATGGCTGTCCTGTAGAATCAATGATATATTACAGTGTACAAGTGTGTGCGCAAACTCGACTAATAAGACTCCAACTTCTATGCATCTGTCACCAGGCTGTATCTAATGAACTGTGATAGGCATTTCTGGTGCCGCTACAATAAAAAAATACTAAAATCAATAAAATATATATTTCATGGCTGAAAAATGATTACATGACTGGAAAAATGATTACAAGGAATATATTGCATGGTCCACTTTAAACAAGATGTATGCCGGCCGCCACAAATATTGTTTTGTGAAGTACAACGTGAATTGTAATATGAAAACAATTTCTAAATACTACTGCTCTGCTGCTTACTTGCAACATTACCATACATGAAAGCGTTCATTACATTAGATTTGATAAGGCACAAATCCTCGTGAAAGAAGACAGATTCCCTCCAAGGATAAATCGTGAGGTTATCGAAATTAAAAAAACATCCAAACTTTCATATAGACGACGATAGAGCGCTTCCTTCTACGTGGTACCCAGTTATAAAAATAAGCAAATCATCATCCAAGCGTAATACCTCACTGCTGCATTACACATAATAATAACTAATGAATTATAGAAAATCTTCAGGTCCTTCTAATATAATTATTACTTCCGGACATTTGTCATTTTAGCTCACCCGTGAAAATGGTAGCTGTGAAGCTTCCGAGACGCCAAGATCGTAAAGTACTTCATAAACCGCGACAGAATGCATAAAAATAGTTTTATTATAATGTGTAACATTCGCGTAAGCGTAATACACGTTTATTATATACACGTATTTCAAAGGGATTTTACCGAGAAATCGGTGTTTTTCGGCAAGTTATTTGTAACGTTCAGAAACACTCACACAATCGCCGATCGACCGTGACCGCTAGCTTAGCGGCTGGCTCTGCTATAACTTTCACAACAAAATATAACTTTCACAACACAACCTTCACAACTAAGGTTGCGGCGTCTACTTGTAGCAACAGCGGTCACCCACTATAGTCAGAGTGTACGCATGCATTGCCACCCGGACTTTAATTATGTTATTGATATTTAGTGAAGGTGTCCTCCAGACCTATCAGATTTTGGTGCAACATAATATCTGCCCACTTCATGGTGTTTTTCCTGCGTCAGCAACGCATCTGTATGAAAACAATATGGGGATGTTTGCCCCTCCGAACTAAGTTTATCGCATTACACATTACAAAGTATGCGCTGGTGTATTCCGGGAGCATCGTAGTTACATATTCAACTAAATATATTGAACAAATTGTCAAACTCGTTATATCTACGTGTGAATTCGATTCAGGCGCGGCGCGATGTATTGTACAATTGTGGCCAGTTCAATTATTCAAATTCAACCCTATCGGGTTGCCTCTTCGAAATTGTCATAGCTCAAACTATTTTGCTATTTGTAGCTTATACCTTCACAATTTCCTACAATAAATAGCAGCTATCACTGAACCCGTTTTACTCGTTCATCTTCCTCATGCAGGCCGCGGCCACCTATTACATTATAAGCACCTCTTGATAATGTTTATACAAATGAACTCCACTTGACAATGTCTTAAAGGTCCCGAATAGGAAAACATATCGTTGGACAGTAATTAATGATCAGAGCGGGCAGGTACTTAAGGTCTGGCATATTGTCGATGACATAAAGAGGACGCATAGGGACAACCACACGATACGGGATATTATAGCCGTCACTTCGGTATTAGATGGGCGAAATCCACCCAGACCATTATTGTGTTAATTATAGTTTAAATAACTTAAATATGGTAAATGATTAAAACAATAATTCGAGGTTACGCAGCTTATAACACTGTCTACGAAATTTCATTCCCCTACACGAACATCAAACTCTCGTTGAACATAAAAACCGTTGTGTCAAAGATGTAGAGTTGACGATTTCAAATAAATAGCTCGTCGCTGGTTGGCAATTCGAGCGTAATGCTTTACCTCGCCTACGTCCCTCGGGCGCTTCTCACTTCGCAATCATGTCCTGAACACTGCGTGCTACAGTTGCTGTATGTTATACGAACACCGTAACCCGCTCCTGAACACTGCGTGCATAAAGTTGCTGTATGTTATACGAACACCGTCACCCGCTCCTGAACACTGCGTGCTACAGTTGCTGTATGTTATACGAACACCGTGACCCGCTACTGAACACTGCGTACATACAGTTGCTGTATGTTATACGAACACCGTAACCCGCTCCTGAACACTGCGTGCATAAAGTTGCTGTATGTTATACGAACACCGTAACCCGCTCCTGAACACTGCGTGCATACAGTTGCTGTATGTTATACGACAACCGTCACCTGCTCCTGAAAACTGCGTGCATACAGTTGCTGTATGTTATACGAAAACCGTCACCCGATCCTGAACACTGCGTGCTACGGTTGCTGTATGTTATACGAACACCGTAACCCGCTCCTGAACACTGCGTGCATACAGTTGCTGTATGTTATACGAACACCGTCACCTGCTCCTGAACACTGCGTGCATAGAGTTGCTGTATGTTATACGAACACCGTCACCTGCTCCTGAACACTGCGTGCATACAGTTGCTTTATGTTATACGAACACCGTCACCCGCTCCTGAACACTGCGTGCTACAGTTGCTGCATGTTATACGAACACCGTCATCTGCTCCTGAACACTGCGTGCATACAGTTGCTTTATGTTATACGAACACCGTCACCCGCTCCTGAACACTGCGTGCATACAGTTGCTGTATGTTATACGTACACTGTCACCTGCTCCTGAACACTGCGTGCTACAGTTGCTGTATGTTATACGAACACCGTAACCCGCTCCTGAACACTGCGTGCACACAGTTGCTTTATGTTATACGTACACCGTCACCCGCTACTGAACACTGCGTGCTACAGTTGCTGTATGTTATACGAACACCGTCACCTGCACCTGAACACTGCGTGCATACAGTTGCTTTATGTTATACGAACACCGTCACCCGCTCCTGAACACTGCGTACATACAGTTGCTGTATGTTATACGAACACCGTCACCCGCTACTGAACACTGCGTACATACAGTTGCTGTATGTTATACGAACACAGTCGCCCGCTACTGAACACTACGTACATACAGTTGCTGTATGTTATACGAACACCGTGACCCGCTACTGAACACAGCGTACATACAGTTGCTGTATGTTATACGAACACAGTCGCCCGCTACTGAACACTGCGTACACACAGTTACTGTATGTTATACGAACACCGTTACTCGCCCCTGAACACTGCGCACACACAGTTGCTGTATGTTATACGAACACTGTCACCCGCTCCTGAACACTGCGTTCATACAGTTGCTGTATGTTATACGAAGACCGTCACCCGCTACTGAACACTGCGTATACACAGTTGTGGTATGTCATACGAACACCGTAACCTGCTCCTGAACACTGCGTGCACACAGTTGCTTTATGTTATACGTACACCGTCACCCGCTCCTGAACACTGCGTGCTACAGTTGCTGTATGTTATACGAACACCGTCACCTGCTCCTGAACACTGTGTGCACACAGTTGCTGTATGTTATACGAACACCGTCACCCGCTACTGAACACTACGTACATACAGTTGCTGTATGTTATACGAACACCGTCACCCGCTACTGAACACTGCGTACTTACAGTCGCTGTATGTTATACGCACACAGTCGCCCGCTACTGAACACTATGTACATACAGTTCCTGTATGTTATACGAACACAGTCGCCCGCTACTGAACACTGCGTACACACAGTTGCTGTATGTTATACGAACACCGTTACTCGCCCCTGAACACTGCGCACACACAGTTGCTGTATGTTATACGAACACTGTCACCCGCTCCTGAACACTGCGTTCGTACAGTTGCTGTATGTTATACGAAGACCGTCACCCGCTACTGTACACTGCGTGCTACAGTTGCTGTATGTTATACGAACACCGTCACCTGCTCCTGAACACTGTGTGCACACAGTTGCTATATGTTATACGAACACCGTCACCCGCTCCTGAACACTGCGTACATACAGTTGCTGTATGTTATACTAACACCGTCACCCTCTACTGAACACTACGTACATACAGTTGCTGTATGTTATAGGAACACCGTCACCCGCTCCTGAACACTGCGTACATACAGTCGCTGTATGTTATACGAACACAGTCGCCCGCTACTGAACACTACGTACATACAGTTGCTGTATGTTATACGAACACCGTCACCCGCTACTGAACACTACGTACATACAGTTGCTGTATGTTATACGAACACCGTCACCCGCTACTGAACACTGCGTACATACAGTCGCTGTATGTTATACGAACACAGTCGCCCGCTACTGAACACTACGTACACACAGTTGCTGTATGTTATACGAACACCGTTACTCGCCCCTGAACACTGCGCACACACATTTGCTGTATGTTATACGAACACTGTCACCCGCTCCTGAACACTGCGTTCATACAGTTGCTGTATGTTATACGAAGACCGTCACCCGCTACTGAACACTGCGTATACACAGTTGTGGTATGTCATACGAACACCGTAACCTGCTCCTGAACACTGCGTGCACACAGTTGCTTTATGTTATACGTACACCGTCACCCGCTCCTGAACACTGCGTGCTACAGTTGCTGTATGTTATACGAACACCGTCACCTGCTCCTGAACACTGTGTGCACACAGTTGCTGTATGTTATACGAACACCGTCACCCGCTCCTGAACACTGCGTACATACAGTTGCTGTATGTTATACGAACACCGTCACCCGCTACAGAACACTACGTACATACAGTTGCTGTATGTTATACGAACACCGTCACCCGCTACTGAACACTGCGTACATACAGTTGCTGTATGTTATACGAACACAGTCGCCCGCTACTGAACACTACGTACATACAGTTGCTGTATGTTGTACGAACACCGTGACCCGCTACTGAACACTGCGTACATACAGTTGCTGTATGTTATACGAACACCGTGACCCGCTACTGAACACTGCGTACATACAGTTGCTGTATGTTATACGAACACCGTGACCCGCTACTGAACACTGCGTACATAGAGTTGCTGTATGTTATACGAACACCGTGACCCGCTACTGAACCCTACGTGTATGTACGGTTTATATTTTATTGAACTACTTCCTTTCGCGTTATAAAGACGAATTTATCTACAAGACATATTTTAATATCTGTCAAGCCGTTCAAGTTGTAGGAAGCATCTCGAGAAGCATTACTGACCTTCTGACACAGTCAGCTTGTTATAAAATAAAATGTACGAAAATCTCAAGTGACTACCTTGAGATTTTATTTAACGGAACGCAAGCAACAAAGACAAGAGATGAACGTAAGTCGCGGTTGCATCGTGTTAACCCTTAGCATCGGTTTCGTTTACGAGGGTCTAATGGGTCTGACCGTGGGCACCGTGTGCCACTCATCAATTCCCTTTCGGCCTTGTTAATTTCACTTCGTTTCGTGAAAGTGATGAATTCAGGCGGTAGTTACTTTATTTCTTCAGTACTTGCTAGGTGTTTTATTGTTTACCTGTCTAGTTTTATCCAAGCACAGATTTTTAGTAAATTTTATGCTGCATTGCAGCCGAATTTAGCTGGCTAGAGAAGAGGTGAGAAGATAAGGATTTACTACGAGACAAACGAATCAACTCGGTATGAAAACATAGGTACTAATGGGAAGTAAAATCATGTGGAATGGTAACACCACACTTAATCCGCGCTCACGTAACTTCCGTCTCTTCTGAGTGTGTGCTGTTTCACTTCAGAATCATGTTCGTTCAAGTAAACCTCGGTCGCGTGTCGAAACTGGCACGAGCACATTTTGGCTTCTTTGGGCCTGTCAGAAGGGACACGTAAAAAGCTTAAGGAGACATTAATACGAAATATTTGTGATAACCATTCAATCACTCATCTGATTCGAATGGATTCGCCGCCGCAGTGTCGCTAGCAACTGTTTGTGACAGTTAGTATCATCGTTACAGACGCGGCCCAGCGCCACCAGAGAAGTAACTCCCGTTAACAAGGCAAATAAAATATTATTATTATTAACATTACAGTGGTGTGAAACTACAACTTTCGAAAATTCGCATTTTTTTAATTTGATATCTATCCAATCTATTTAGACAGACTTCGAAATAAAAAAAAAATAACATCAGCCTCGAATATTCAGGAGAATTTATATAAATTTAAAAATATATGTGGAAGCAAGAAAAATATAAGAATAGAATATGATAGATAATAAGGAATACTCACTATATAATAATAAGAAAATATTACAAATAAATAAACCCATTCAAATTGTAAAGCATAATATAAAATAAATAATGAAATAAAATATTCATCATAATGTTATTCTTTTTAAACAACGTGATTAATATAAAAAATGTCATAATTATCATACCTACATTACATCAAGAATTAAATGTCATAAAAAAATACAAAAAGAATAATAAGAAATCTAAGGACACTGGTACTGCACTAGAATAGTCTGCCACTATTATTACCGTCATTAAATTAAGCTTAATTAAGGACACAGGCGTGAATTAATTTATAAAATACATAAATATGTTGTTAGTTATTACCAATAGATAGGTTGGATTTCAGTAACAAATACGTCTTATATTTATTTTTAAAATTATTTATTGTATTTAGCGATCATAGAGAGAACTTAATTTTAATCAAAAGGAAATTGATGAAGTTGTTATGAGATTAGATTTATCAAAGTCGCACAGGGCTCAAGGCAGGTATGGTGAGTTGATATAATAATAATAATATCTAATATAATATCTGTGGACTTGTCACACCATGTCAGCCTGGTCCAGTGCTAAGTACCGTAAGGACTTGTGTTGCAGGTACTTGACAAAGGAATTGTACTTAATATTTTTATATATTTAAAATTACGTATTTAAAACTTTTATTTTATTATAAATATATATAATACATATATAAATCCATGACCTAGGCGGGATTCGAACCGGGACCTTAGGCGTAACACTCGGACTAACCGCCACGTTACCAACTGAGTCTGCCGGTGGTCATATATATGATATACGTCATAGACATCACGAGTTCAGTCGAACTGTTGAGGCTGGACTAGCGCCGCCAACCAGTATTAGGTCCCTCCGAAAAAAAAAAAAAAAAAAAAGATATCACGAGTCTGCGTCCGATTCCCGATCGGTGCGGAAGTGTGCGATTGTGCTCGCTGCGCTCACCTGTGTGCGATCTGCGATTACGTGCGCTATACATATATTTTCTTTATTACATATATAACTCCTATAACATAATATAATAAGTATATATTGACAAAAAATGACGCGGCCGCCGCTCGCGCGGTTCCTCCCCGCTAGGGAGCCGGAGCCCCGGCAACCGTCGCTGAGTGCGCGCTTAGTAACTGTCGCTAAGTGCCCGCTTGGCAACGTCGCGTGCGGTGAACTCGACGGCCGCGCTCGGCCCGTGTTACGTCACCGCATTCCATTAGTTTTCGCGCGTAAATAAAAGAGTGTTTATACGTTCTGCTCGTCGCGCTCAGTTTTTTGTTATTGCAGATTACGTAAGTAATTTTAATTTATCAGGACGATATTGACGCACACTACTTTAATAGGACACTTAAATTGTACTCACCCTCCCGCATAGCGGGAGGGCCTTGTTCCAATAGGAGCCGCAAAATAAATAAAGACATGGAGAATAAACAGTTTAATCTGTTAATGTGCTTATTCCGGGACAAATTCCCAGGGGGTAATTAAATCTTTCGAACAGGCGATGAGCCCTGCCTCGCTTAGCCCGATAGAGACAAAGGAAACGGGGTCGACCGCAGCCAACGAGGGCATGTCGACCTCGGAATACAACAGTTCGGACTCTGGCTCCGATGCCGACTTCACATTAGTGAAGAAGGCTAGGAAGCCGAGGAATAGGAAGCTCCGCGTCGAAAGCGGTAGCACACCGGCCTTCTCCTTCTCCGCCTGCAAAGTCAGCAAAGTCCGCTGTGGCTGAAAAGCCATACGGAGTGAACATCCCGGTGCTAGAGGTACACCGCATGTACCGTCACTCCAAAAATGGTGACGAGAAGGCGAACGTACCATACAACATGGTACTCGTCATACTTCCCTTGACTCCTGAGAGCAAGGCGATCACGGCATTAAGGCGATATGCGGTCTGACGACATGGCGCATAGAGCCAGCCAGTAAGAGGAAGGCATCGGGGCAATGCCTCCGGTGCCAGCTGTATGGGCAGTCGGCACGAAATTGCCATGGACGCCCAAGGTGCGTCAAGTGCCTGGGCGATCATGGCAGGGCGAACTGTCTTAGAGACAGTACCTTAAAAGAGCCCCCAGCATGTGTGCTGTGCGGACAAGTGGGTCACACGGCCAACTACAGAGGGTGCCCAAAGGCACCCAAATTCTTCAAAAAAAGGGTGCCTAAGCCCCAGGGCATCCCCAAGCCGCTGCCCAGAGGACATAAGGCCCCTCAGGTTCAAAAGCGCCCGACACAAAAACAGGATGATTTCATCCCGCTCCCATGCCCACCACCAACGCGTGGTTCCGCCCGAAAAAGGCCGCATGCCCACCTCCGGCGTCGAGGCCCCAGCAGACACAGAGAGCCCCGATGCCCCAGGCATACTGGGGACAAATGGCCCCGGCGCCTGTGCCCCTGATGTCCTTGACGCCCCAGGTGCATCAACATCAGCCCCAAATACCCCCTCAGGGTGGCAAGGGAGAGGAAATAGCAGAAGACTGGGAATTCCTGGCGAATTTCCTGCGAACAATTGACCCAAGTGAGGTCAAAGTGTTCGCGAATAAAGTAAGATATGGCGCCATGTCTGAGAAGCTTAAGGCTCTGGAGGACCATCACGAGCCACTCCCACTAGGCCTATAAATGGCTACCACGGGTAGGATAAAACCCAACTCATTAAGACTAGTATCGTTTAACGCAAACGGCCTTAGATCTAACATCCATGAGTTGCGGGATTTCCTCCCGAAACATAAAGTAGACATCCTTCTAGTGCAGGAAACATTTCTAAAACCTAGCCTCTCGAACCCGCGTATTTGCAATTATAATATTGTTCGAAACGACAGGACCCGTTTCCGCTGTGGGGCTACAATCATCTATTACAAGAGGTTCCTTCATTGTATCCCTCTCGACCCGCCCGCTCTAGAAAATCTAGAAGTATCCCTATGCAAGCTATGCATGGCGGGCCATCAGCCCATCACCATAGTTTCTGCATATCAGTAAGGCTCGAAACCACTTCCAGTTAGCGATCTCAACGCTATATTTGAAAATTTAAACGCAGACGACCCAATAATCTTAGCTTTGGACCTCAACGCCCACCACGTGACCTGGGGCAATAGATACAATAACAGTCGCGGGACTGTCCTTAGAAAATATGTCGATGATCGTAACATCATCACCAACGCTTCGTATATCCCAACCCATTATACTCCGAACGATAATGGGTATATACGTTCACCTAGTATAATCGATATAGCACTGGTTAAAAACATTTCACTCGTCATAAAGACGGCTGAAACGTTACACGAGCCTAACTCGAACCACAGACCCGTTTTAATAGAAATAGGAGATAATCGATTTAATAGTAATACTAAAACTAAGAAAAAGATCATCGACTATAAATTACTAAAAGATAATTTAGATAATGTCAAATCGAGTGAACTTGATAGCATCCCAGACAGTATTGACTCTCCCCAAGCCGCTATCGCGGCCTCATCCTCATTAACCGCACTACTGGTTAGAAAAATAGGAGAATCGTCAAGAGAGATCTCCACCGTCCCAGAGGACCGTTTAGCTCTCTCTGACGAAGTTAGGGACCTAATCCGTCGAAAAAATGCGGCGAAACTTCTGTACGATCGCAACGGTGGCGAAGTGTGCAGGCTGGCCATCCGAAAACTCGAAAGAGAATTCAAAAAGGCTATACCCAAGTTCATAAGTGGGAGGTGGAATCACTTCGTCAGCGAACAATCTCCGTCACACACGGCCTACTGGCCGTTAGTGAGGGCTATGAAGTCCGAACCGGTGGCTCAAATGCCACCACTAAATCGCGAAAATCGATTACCTGCTCTAGAGGATGACGAAAAAGCGGAGTGTCTAGCCGACACACTAGAGAGTCAATGCACTCCTAGCTCCCTCCCCACAGACCCCTCTCACATAAAAGAGGTAGAAAATATAGTAACGGCCCGACTGGCTGTGCCACCGTATGATGATGATGAGATCATACGTCTGACGGACACAGAAGAAGTAAAGGATCTAAGAAAGAATCTCCACTCAAAGAGGGCCCCCGGGCCCGATGGAATAACCAAAAAGGCGCTGAAACAGCAGCCTCCCGTTATTATACACCTCCTAGTGTGCATTTTAATGTCCTTCTGGCGTAATGCACTTTCCCAGACGTATGGAAGGAAGCCATAATGATCGGCATACACAAACCGGGGAAACTCCGGGTGGAGCCCACTAGTTACCGGCCCATAAGTCTCATAAGCTCGCTAGGTAAAATCAATGAAAGGATAATTCTCGCACGACTTAAAACCGTGGTAAGAGAGAAAAACCTATTCATAGACGAGCAGTTCGCATTTCGCGACAGTCACAGCTGCCCACAACAAGTACACCGCCTCACTGAGTACGTACTATCGGGACTCAAAAGACAAGAAGAACTCAAAAAATGTCTTCTTTGATGTAGCAAAGGCGTTTGACAAGATTTGGCATCAAGGCCTCATCTTCAAACTATACCAGTTAGGACTGCCTGACAGGCTGGTACTGATAGTAAACAGCTAACTAGCGAACAGGCAGTTCCGCTACAGAGTGAGGGCACCCTGTCCTCCCCTCGTCCCCTCAGGGCCGGTTGTCCGCAAGGATCGGTCCTCTCGCCCACCCTCTTCAATCTGTACACCAGCGACATACCGCGACACCCCAGCGTCCAGCTGGCGATGTTCGCGGATGACACCGCACTGTACATTAGATACCTCCCCAACTACAGAGCCAAACTTCTCCAAATAGCCGTCACCGAACCCGGTGAATGGTTCTTGAAATGGAGAATAGAGGTTAATGCGGAGAAGAGTAAGTCCATACTCTTCTCACTAAACCGCCCCTCGCATAGACGAGGTAACATGCCTCCTATCCTGCTCTACGGTAACGAGATACCTAGAGCAGAGACGGTGAAATACTTGGGAGTGACTCTCGATAGGTCGATGAGCTTCAAGAATCACATAGATAACGTTCTGTAAAAGGCACGATATGTGCTTTTTATACTTTATCCTCTCATAAACAAAAAGAGCAAAATGGCGTATACACATAAGCTCACTTTGTATATTACATGCATTCGACCGATCTTGTCGTATTGCAGTGCAGCATTCGCGCACATATCCCCTACCCAAATAGAACGTTTGAAGAAAATGCAAAATAGATTCTTACGCATGGCTACTGGATGCTCGTGGTATTTCCGAAACATCGACCTACATTGTGACTTCCAACTGACCTCGATAAAAGGACATTTCAAAGGGCTGTCTCAAAAGTTCTTTGATCGCGCCCTTGATCACAAAAGTAAATTAATCGTTCAAACGTCGGAATACGACCCGACGTTACTAACCGACTCCCGTTATCGTCGGCCGAAGCACGTATTACGCCGACGACGCGATCGCGATAGCAGTAGCAAAGTCCGTCCAAGAACACAAGCAAAGAGACACCAAGACACGCTCCCGCAGTAAAATGCCAATAGGGCCAACTAACGGATAGCAGTTTTTAGTCGGTAGTAGCTATCGCTTCACGACCTGAGCCCGACACACACTTCAGGCCCCCTTGGGTCGGCTGGAAGATGCGTAAATGCATTTTTCCTGCTAGAACCAATACGATATACATCGCTCGTACCGGTCGAGCGATGAAATCTAACATATAGTGACACAGTTATAACGTATGACTGACAGAATGTCAAACTCACACACCGCTTACTGAAACGAATCCGTAAGTCGAGAGCTTAGATTGATAGTAATAAAATAACGCGACTTTAGAGAGCTCTAATAATAAATAAATTAAGAATACGGCTTTTGCCGATTTGTAGCGAAAATCGCCCCCCCCCGTCAGAGGGGGGGGGGGGGGCCGAGGAGACCGGCCTCCTCAGATAAGCCAAACATTAAACGAGCTCAATTATCCTTATCCACGACACCGTAACTTAAACGGCATCGTGCGCGCGCCGTCCCACTAGAGTGGGGAGGGGGACCGCTTCCCCCCTTTCGGTCCCAAAAATAATCACTATAGGGTACGCCCACAATCAACCCGGTTCATCTCTTCCCATCTGCGGGAAAAGAGGGGGGTCTGTCCCCCTATCGTCTCCCTAAACCTGAAGACAAAAAAGTCGTCGTAGTCAGGCGAACTGTTGAGTATTAGGTCCCTCCGAAAAAAAATAATCGTGGATATCATATTTTATAAAATTTTTGATAATTACACTTGAAGTGTAACCTGAGAGCTCATTTGATAATTACACTTGAAGTGTAACCTGAGAGCTCAATTGATAATTACACTTGAAGTGTAACCTGAGAGCTCATTTGATAATTACACTTGAAGTGTAACCTGAGAGCTCATTTGATAATTATACTTGAAGTTTAACCTGAGAGCTCATTTGATAATTACACTTGAAGTACAACCTGAGAGCTCATTTGATAATTACACTTGAAGTGTAACCTGAGAGCTCATTTGATAATTACACTTGAAGTGTAACCTGAGAGCTCATTTGATAATTACACTTGAAGTTTAACCTGAGAGCTCATTTGATAAGTACACTTGAAGTGTAACCTGAGAGCTCATTTGCAATCATGATCCTCATATATATTTAAGTATGTACTTATTAAAACACATCTGCACTACGTAGTACAAACTTGTTAACGGGAGTTGCTTCTCTGGTCGCGCTGGGCCGCGTCAGTAGCGACGATACTAACCGTCACATACATTGCTAGGGACAGTGCGGCGGCGGATCCATTTGAGCCAGATATACTTTTGTTATTTCATTGCTCAGGTATCCTGTTTCACTCATTTTGTATAAAAATAATTTAAATTACTTTCTTATGTTAGTTAGTATTATGTTAGACTTGATAGTAATCTATGTCTTATTTCATACCAATATTGTTTATTCATCCGTGGCACGGAGAAATTTAATGACTCAATATTACTTTTAAGTCCGACCCGGGACACGATAACCTTTTGTAGAAAATGGTAAGCAACGAGTGGGACCTTTATGTAGGTACACCTACACAACACAACATAGTTACTGTTAAGCCGCAGATACTCATGACCTGCTCACGTGTCGATATTGAGATATATAATATTTTTTATTGTTTAGGGCGCCAACGAGTTATCGGGGTCGAGTTATTTTGACAATTACCGACGCCCATAGATATCATTATTGACATGCAGATGCGTCGACCTTCTCTCCTCCTCCGCACTAACTGGCAAGCGGCTACAAAAACCGCACGAATCGCGATAGCGCGGCTTTCATTTTAAGGGGTTGTATGTGAGCGGGAAGCGCCTCTCCGGTTGTGCCGGCCTTTCACTAACTTATTTTTTAAAATAATTTATAGAATATTTTTATACTTCTATAAACATCTGAATCCGAAACCTGCGCGAACAAACCCGCGGGACGCAATATGTGTAATATACGAAATCCATAAATGTACAAGTATGTATCAACAGATAAGTTTATATAGAGGAGTTTATGTAAACGTAGTTTCTGTTACCCTACCGAAGTACGTACACGTGTGCGTGTCAGCGGTACGTCGACTAGCACGTCCCGTTCATAATGTGTACGTGATGAAAGGAGTCCGTGTTCCATATAGTGGTTAAGTGTGTTGATTATATTCTGTTGATTATACAGTAGACATACGCCAATAAAAGTTTGTACCCTTAGGTATTAATAAATAATAGTAAAACTTCAACGGTTTACTATCATTTATTTTATATTTACACAGTGTCTCTAGAGGTGTGTAACTGCAATGAATAAAAAAAATGCGTTTAACTGACCGATTCTCTTATCCTTGCAGGCGCCTAAAATATCGTACTATACACCTGTGAGGGTGTGTCAGATATCGAACTATATAACTTTGAGGATGCGTCAGATATCGTACTATATACCTGTGAGGGTGCGTCAGATATCGTACTATATACCTGAGAGGGTGTGTCAGATATAGTACTATATACCTGTGAGGGTGTGTCAGATATCGTACTATATACCTGTGAGGGTGTGTCAGATATAGTACTATATACCTGAGAGGGTGTGTCAGATATCGTACTATATAACTTTGAGGATGCGTCAGACATCGTACTATATACCTGTGAGGGTGCGTCAGATATCGTACTATATACCTGTGAGGATGTGTCAGATATAGTACTATATACCTGTGAGGGTGTGTCAGATATCGTACTATTTAACTTTGAGGGTGCGTCAGATATCGTACTATATACCTGTGAGGGTGTGTCAGATGTAGTACTATATACCTGTGAAGGTGCGTCAGATATCGTACTATATACCTGTGAAGTTGCGTCAGATATCGTACTATACACCTGTGAGGGTGCGTCAGATATCGTACTATATACCTGTGAGGGTGTGTCAGATATTGTACTGTATACCTGTGAGGGTTCGTCAGATATAGTACTATATACCTGTGAGGGTGCGTCAGATATCGTACTATATACCTGTGAGGGTGTGTCAGATGTAGTACTATATACCTGTGAAGGTGCGTCAGATATCGTACTATATACCTGTGAGGGTGTGTCAGATATCGTACTGTATACCTGTGAGGGTGTGTCAGATATAGTACTATATACCTGTGAGGGTGCGTCAGATATCGTACTATATACCTGAGAGGGTGTGTCAGATATCGTACTATATACCTGTGAGGGTGTGTCAGATATCGTACTATATACCTGTGAGGGTGTGTCAGATATCGTCCTATATACCTGTGAGGGTGTGTCAGATATAGTACTATATACCTGTTAGGGTGTGTCAGATATCGTACTATATACCTGTGAGGGTGCGTCAGATATCGTACTATATACCTGTGAGGGTGTGTCAGATATCGTACTGTATACCTGTGGGGGTGTGTCAGATATAGTACTATATACCTGTGAGGGTGTGTCAGATATCGTACTATATACCTGTGAGGGTGTGTCAGATATCGTACTGTGTACTTGTGAGGATGCGTCAGTACTACTAACTCTGGCTAATTTGTCCATATCACAATAATAATGGGCTTCAGTAATGACCAGAAGGATTCGACTCCTCCTTTGACCCCTTAAATTATAGAAAATATTTTTTCTTGTCCGATGTTTCTTGAGAGTTAGATTGAATGAAATAATTGGGCAAAGGAGAGCAAAATATCTGCGAACTCTTATCCACAACGATGATCCCGGCCTGTCCTCCTAACCTTAAGTAGCTAAACTTCATCCTAACTTACACATCATTCTGGGACATTCTTATATACTCCTAGATAAAACAGTCTCATTGGGAAACGTTTAAAACACGCAATAACATTGGATCCGCAGCTTAACGATGGGCGAAAAATTGTGACGATCTCATACATAGGATAAAAAGTCTTTTAGGGGTTTTCTACTTCCGGATCCTGGAGTGCCAAATCGAAACATCCATAAATCGTAATTAAATTACAAACTAATTAGTAAGGTGCTTTTCGAACATAGAGAAGTTCACACATATTAATTAACTAGCTGCTCGCGCGCGACGTTGCCCGGGTAGTTCTCGTATTGTGTTCTCATGTAGTTTCACAGTTCGCAGTCGCTCTATTAAATACTTTAGGGAATTGATATTAATTTTAGACATAGTATTAAGCATAATTCACTTGAAGCTTATTCAGACATCCACATGGTCGGGGAAACTAATTTCTCGCATAGCACTAGCGACATCTACTCTTTATTCCTGTCAATTTTGTGTGGGAGTTTGAAAAAAAAAATAAACGTGCAAACGGCAAGTCAGTGTTAGGAGGCAACCGTCATCTACAAAGAAATAGATGCTATGTTTATCTCCGTTCGCCTTACCCTGTACAGTATTATTGCGTCATGTGACGGCGCTCGTCATTCATCACGTCAGCTCCTCGGGCTGTAGAGGTCACTTCCATATGCGCGGCTATCGCTAAATGTTTCTTCGAGTACCATATGTATCACGTGAGGTAGAAATAACTTGCATTGTCTAGTAGTCGGGGCTTGATCTTGACGTGCATTGTGACAAGAAAACATTGATCGTATTGTATACTAGCTAAGCTGCACGGTTTCAGCCATGTTCGTTATGGTCGCCACACAATACCTCTCCCCACATTAGAGTTCTAAGCAAGTTGATTTCTTAAATACACAACAATTAGTCTATGTTTGAAGGCTACTCTGTAATATCAATACCTGATTTCTTCAAATTTTAGGTAGGCATATAGATAGATTATAGATTCACAATATATTTATGTGGATGTAGGCTGAAGATTAAGAGAAATCCTGAAAATTAAACGTCTTTCTTGGAATCCTGGTGATTGTGACGATAGTAAGTAAAACGCATGTGACAGTTATTTCAAAAAAAAAAATCTAATTCAAAATAAAATCTCTTTGTATATGCTCTTTGTATCACTCATATGACAAGAGGGGTACATTATCCCATTGAACAGTCGTTTTGTTAAAATTAATATAAATAAAATTAATGAGGTATTCGCTGGAGTTGGAGTCAGCCTCCACCGAAATAGTTGACATCTAGTCAGTACGATCTTCACATCAGGAGCTACAATATATGTTAAGCGGAGCCACAATAACCGGGTTGATTAAAATCACCGTGAAATCTAAATTGCGAGACCACATAGAGCGTGGTTTCATTACTGAGCGCAGGCGACCGCGCCATATTCTATTACTGACATTGTTCACCGCCGGACGGACACTATCATCTGTCGTGTCATGTGCTCCTGGTATAACACGGCACATTGAATAATTTTGCACTTCACATGAAATATCCACATTTAAAAATGATTTACAGGTGTGTGTGTTGTATTAGTATTATAACACTTCTTAGTTTTTGTTACATTGCATCTACTTTTTCCATAATTTAAGAACATAATGGTCATGCTCTGTTACGTGTAGCGAAACATGCGCACTTTATTACTTGTATCGTCTACTTACGAGGAGGCACTCCGTTTACTATGTTATAAGGCGAATAACTTATTACTAAATTAGTTGCTGTAGGTAATGTCATTCTAACAGAAATAAGATTAGAAGGTTGTACGATTTTCCATCACACATCTATTGCACTGAGTATTTCTTGTACTATTTTTGAGCAGGTCTAATCAGACGTTCACGTTGAAAATTAAACCTGAGCCGTAATAGAATTATGAGGTTCCGTCTGTACTTCATGTCGACCACTCGCATTTAAACTGTAACCGTGTTTATAGCTATTCATAACAATATATTTTCAGTCAAAATATGGTTCGGCGTGCGACAACTGAAAGGCTCGAGGAACTCAATCCGTATTTCTCCGGAGCATTTACTCTTTATGATGAATCTCTTACAAAATGGTTCGGCTTGCGACAACTGAAAGGCTCGAGGAACTCAATCCGTATTTCTCCGGAGCATTTACTCTTTATAATGAATCTC
>JAFELO010010717.1:186366-197855 GCA_017140195.1 Eumaeus atala | reverse complement strand
TTACAAAATTGTTCGGCTTGCGACAACTGAAAGGCTCGAGGAACTCAATCCGTATTTCTCCGGAGCATTTACTCTTTATGATGAATCTCTTACAAAATGGTTCGGCTTGCGACAACTGAAAGGCTCGAGGAACTCAACCCGTATTTCTCCGGAGCATTTACTCTTTATGATGAATCTCTTACAAAATCCCTCAGGGGACAGTCGTCTCAACGTTATGGAGATATTTTGAATATTGTTAGGATATAGGATGTGTTTGATCCAACAGTAAGTAAGGTCTAATGTGTTGTTAATTATTGTGTGTTACAATATAATGGTCATGTAAACATTTTGTAAGCTAAACATTTTATAAGTTAAATATTTTATAAGTTAAATATTTTATAAGTTAAACATTTTATAAGTAAAACATTTTATAAGTTAAACATTTTATAAGGCGAGCACGATTTATGTGGTTCAACTTAGCTAAAGATGCCAACAAACCACCGGAGAATCATATACCACACTAAACGCGGTGACATGAGAGACAAAAATGAAACTTTTAAAAATTAAAACATACCAGTAATGAAAATATTATCAAGGAGCTTAAAACCAGATCTAATTACCTTAATCATAGGCGAGAACTGCACAGCATATTTGGTTCCGGTATAATCCACAACGTAGACGTACGCTATACGAGTTCTTGGCATACCTCAGTCGCGGTACCGAATGTGCCAGTACAATTACAGGAAAAGATAACAATAATTAATTACAAATGTAATTAAAAGAAAAGATAGCAATAATTGCTATCTTTTCATTGACAATTGTGACGTATATACAGTGCTGCATCATAATATATAACGTGATTTATCGATAAATGAAAGAATGAAGAAACATGTAGATAAACTTATTTTATATGGAAAAAGTTATGCTTGAATAAATTATTGTATTACAGGTTAGTGACCTTACTTACATGAAATAAAAATGTTATCAGATTAAGTTTGTTTGAAAAAATATTTTTTAGATTTTGTTGTTAGGACTTATGTGAGTTTTAACGTACTTCTACATACTAGTACTTCTACATACTAGTACTTCTACATACTAGTACTTCTACATACTAGTACTTCTACATACTAGTACTTCTACATACTAGTACTTCTGCATACTAGTATTTCTGGCGTTTTTAATTATCGGTGTATTGTAATCCCACCCATAACTACATGTACAAACGCTTACCAACAGTTACTTAATCCGCCATCTGGTACCCACAACCTACACATGATCACGTTTTTTCATAACACGCATGTGTGTGTTAGCAACGATCGATTGAGTTAGGGCCTGAGCAAATGAGATTTTAGTTGAGAAAGGCAAGTATATTGAATATATTTCAATAGTAAATTGAAAAGTGAACCTCACGAAATTAATATAGACACTCCATGAGAGATTTGAGCCAAAGAATACATCTAAGTTTTCTGCGGCATCAGTGTAGTATAACCTAGTAAACACTCAAAAAAACACCATACAATATACTATCGACTAGCACTAGCTATATTTCCCATCACTACTCGCGAGAAGATGGCTGGTCATATTGTAATTTATTACGCCTTCCCTTCCCTGCGTACCTCAGCGACTTGTCTGAAACGTTTTTACGTAGAAATTATGACATGCGACGTCAATAGGTTATAACATCGATGATTGTGCTGCATGGTTGGTGTAGCGTAGCAGGAGCATACAAACCTGATTTATAATAATTTTACATGTACTCAATGTAGTGTCAAATCTGTGAGCTCCTTTTATGTACTCTAGCGAATACTTAGCGCATGTACTAAGGAGCAGCGAGCGCTTTGTAATCAGACACGGAGTGCTAATGGTTCTACAGCGTGACGCCACCACGATACACTAAACACTTTCCGGGTTTATTAGCATATCTTCATAATAATAAATCTGCGGGTAAAATTACTAGGACGCACGGGACCTCAGTGACTAGAACCCCCGTGATCATGGCTGATGGAAAGCATATAAAAAGTTGCATTTGTTAAATAATAATATGAACTGCAATAAAATCTGTTGAAGTAGTTCCATATAATTTTTTAACAAAATTATGACATTGTAAGAAAAGAAATAACAATTCACGATAAGGCATTGAGGCAGAGAATAAGTCGCAGTAAATCAGACGGAACCACAAATAACTAACTCATGGCACCGCGCCATATGTACGTCGCCGGGAGTTTGGTTTATACAATATTATTATTATATGTAGAGGACCTGAATAGTAAATCCTTACTGCATACTTGGCACGAACATAATTATATAAATCCACTTTGTTAGTGTCACAAGCTAAGCCAACACAATAAATAATGTTTTAGCTTAAAACACGTCTTGTGATTTAGATTCCTAGTATTATAAAGCTCTGCGAGTTCTGCAAGAAGTTACACATTAAATATCATTCTCGAGCTCGTATTTTCTCGTGGCATCGTACTTTATTCACATCGTTCTCGTCAGCGCTACTCCAGTGTCGTCAGCACTACTCCAGTCTCGTCAGCGCTACTCCAGTGTCGCCAGGCTCTGCAGCGTAGTTGAAGTAGTAATAGTCATATCAACATATCGCCCCAGTCAAAGCGGGTACAACATTTTGATGACTTAAACTAGCCAATATATATGTAATAGGCAGCAGCCAGGCGAAATAAAGTAGGCACAAATCCTAGTATGAGCGTCGGAAATATTATAAAATACTTATTGGCTGAATAATTAGTATTTAAATTGAGATAATGAGTTGTATACAACAACAACAATCGTGCGGATATTAAAGGGAATGGACTGACACTAGTTGGGTTCCATTGCTCGTATGCTATAAAAAGCAATTTAGTTTCAAATGTTTCAAATGTGTCTCATAAATGGAAACGCAATTTTATATCTTTGCGAAAAATCCACCACAAGCTAAGAGAAATGTTAAAATGATAACACGATGGGTGGCAACGGCGTCAGCGGTTGAAATATGGGCATTTTCCGATAAACTCGTAGGCTGTGTACTTCCCGGGTAGTTTAGTTTGACGACTAATAAAATGCTACGCGGGAAAGTGACACAGACGACAAAATTGACTGCAAATCGATTAGCGGTTATCAGATAAAATTAAATACTATATAGAACAGCAACGTACAGGCACAGAACTGAAAATTGACACATCGCCTACTGTTATTTTAACGTCCCCAATGGGGCACACAGAATTTTACAAACCACACGAAACGTGACAATGGATTGTATGAGTGAGCGGTAACGAGAGGTAGCAAGTATTAAGGAGGTGTAGACAGGTGTCGAGACACATTTAGAGTCCAGGTGGTTCATTTTTATTTAGACTATATGATAGAAACGTGATTCTGAGACGTCCTCAGGTTTAGGTTAAATAAAAGTGGTGTATGACACTACATCCTCCTATGCAACGGAATTGGGACGGCACGATCGCGGAGGTACCTCTCGCTCACTTGAGACTGCCGTAAAGTGACACCTACGATGTCACGATTCGTGCGATTTGTGAGTAGCCGGTGGCCTATTGGGGGGGGGGGACGAAAAGTAGGGCAACGCATCGGCATAATTATGCTGATGTTCATGCGGGTCGGTAGTCGCCAAAAGGCTCCGATTGCTTGTTTGTCCCCTATACAAAGAAAACCTTTCGCTCACTGTCATTGAAATCCATCACTTTCGAGTTTGAAACTTAGACAGTTTGAAGCAGAATCTCATATTTACTTAATTTCTGTAGACGTGATAGTTTTCTCTGACCTAACCACTTACTACGTATAACCAGGCCTCCAGATTTTTCGTTTGGGATACGGCAACTTCTCTTGCCGGCGCCGACCTGATTAACTAATTACTTCGTTTGCACGTACCACACTTGACGTTTGATAAACAATAAGGAATAAATGTATAATATCTGTGCCAGCATGTTTTTAAGATCAGAAATAAATAAAAACTGTAACAGTTCTCTCTGAATCTCTTGAAATTTATGAAAATATATTTCATGCGTCGCTTGAAACTAACATATTCCTACAGTCAACAAGTAACAATAGTTCCTTTGTCTGTCCACGACATACATAAGTAGTGTCGTCGAAAAAAAAACAATAGAACCGTTGTTGGTTCCGGAATTAGCTCGTCCATGCGGAGTGCCGGTTACATCGAGACGTGAAATAGGCTTTAGAATAAATATTGTAGTTGGGCCGCGCCTAATTGTTGCGGCGTCGCTACACCGCGTGTGCTCCAGTACAGACTCGTTGTTGCATTGTTCACAGACTGGCGGCCTGTACTTTGAATCTGCTTCCACAAAAAAATATTTTCCTCCTGTGGCACTTTTATAAGTCGGTAGTCTGCAAATCATTAAATTTGTCCCTACTAAAATGCTACAAAAATAGTTTATTTAGAGAAAACCTCGGTCCCATATCACGATCCTTGCTCATTTGCATTGGTTGCTCCATACTAGAACTTTCCTCATACATATAGTCGTGAAGACTCCTGACTCCAGGTTTACCACGGTGAAGTAGTTCGGGTCCTATCGATGAAAAAATTGGCATAAATTATTCCAGCCAACGTCACAATGTCATTCATCACCCGGTGTCATCATCAGTAATGACCAAAAATTAAGATCTAAATAAACGGCGCTATCCAAAAGGATTAAGGGTATTAATTTAGATACGAAAAGGCTTTTGCGTTAATCCGTTAAATAAGGAAATACATTCTCTCTTAGAACTGCCACTCTTAGAAGCTGTGTTATATAATTGAAGAAACGACAGCTAGTGCATTAAGTTAATAACTGTCTATATGCTCTCTTTAGCAGCTAGTAGTAAATTTAGTCGACTTTGATTAATTATTATTAGCTGTGTCCCGGGGTTTCACTTGCTATCTAAACGATCCAGTATTTATTTTGGTGATTACAATAAAACTTCTTGTACGAGTTTTATAGCGGTTTATTTAATTATTTAACTAGCCCAACGTTTCAGGAGCTTTAAAGCATTCATGGTCACGCGAGGACACATGCGCTATAAATAAACCGCAACAAAATCCGTAAAAGTAGTTTTACTCTAATGAGTAACATTTGCGTAGAGTGAGATTAACACATCAATATTTTCGGGATGCTTTTTTATATTATTCGAAATTGTCATCTATACTTTATAAAATTAGTAGTTTTACGTGATAGAATAACAAATTCACATACAAAAATTGGCATTTATAATATTAGTATACTAAATTGTAGGTGATTAAAGACTCTACTTGTTGATAATGAATTATGTAATAGTTGAAGTGTGTTCATGCTGAATTGCAGCTGAATTGGACATGCGAAACCGCGGCGGCTTTGCCGGTACAGCGACAGCTATGTTCTCGAGTTTTGATGCGGGTAGTTAGTATAAGGTGGTCCATAAGCGTCTGTAGACTAGATACCAAATGTTTGTTCGACCCACTTTATTTTACAAGTATCAAAAGCAGTCCTAATGAACGGCGCGGTGTTTTATAGCCGAAGGCAAATACTTGCAACACTGTCTCGTGAGCGAGGGATCTCTGAGACGCGACCCAGCTTTAGCGCGTGCGCTATAAGATGTTTGCTGTGGCATGTTTAGAGGAAGAGAAAAGGAGCAGTCTTCTGAATTCACGCGTAAGTAGTCACAGCTGACGACGTAGGCGTGTGCGTGTCACCTGTGTGCAGGCGCTATCAGCTGACACTAAATGCACCAGCTACAGCTGATCTGTATTCACGGACGGATGGATACATTTTATTTACATGAAATGTGGTTCCGTATGAAACGACAAGCATAACGCTTAAACGCTTTTGCGCCTTCGTCTCGCATGCTTCATTATCCCCACGTAGCAATAGTATAGCCGACAATACACGCCGGTGCTGCGTGTGGGCGGGACCAAAACTATAACAACACGCAGCTCCAGTCTGTTTACAAAACCGACAGCGGTTGACGCTTACTCCTTAAGAATTCAACAACATTCATACGTGAAAGGTACGCGAGACACGCCAGCACCTTACGTGTCAACACACATTACGATGTTGTTACGCACGGGACTTGTTTCACAAAATTTTACTCGTTATATTTCTTTCATACTGCGTGTTTAGGTACATTCTTAACAGAGTAAACTACAATGACTTTGTCTAATTAATATTTAAATTCTCGCGCTCTAGGTACTGAAAAAACTTTGCATTGTAATTATTCATTAATTTTCACTCTCAACTGAACAATAATCGTTAAATCGAAATCTGCCAAAAGCCTTCGCTCGACAAACAATATTATTAGCGGTATTGTTAAACAGTTTAAGCTAACGATTGTTTACGTAAGAGGAACCACAATTTGACATTTTATTCGTTTAATCATTGACCTCTGTGCTACTGTTTATGTTTTAGTGTTAATTTCTTTTTATTTTTTATATTGCCATAATTTCGAATGGCTGGAACAATTCGAAACACGGTATACTCATAAAGGTAATAATTAAATCATTATAATGAAATACAATATGTCTTATCACATTCCGAATAAGGTACCATAATGTTGTACAGGTTAAGGCTATAACGTAATATTTGGGTAGTCGTGTTTTATTGTTAAATATTAAATTACTAATTTCTCATATTTCAGTTTATATTGCTGCGCACTATATGGTGTGTGGTCTAATACGTAGGTCACTTAAGAGGCAGTGCAATGTACCGGTATCACACAAGAAACGGTAAAGCGTTTTATATAAAGGTGGGCAAACGACCATTCATGTGTATTCTTTATATCCTACAATGGGCCAAGGGAAAATTACAAGCTGCACGAAATGCGAGAGCATTGCTGTTTCTGGGGGCACACTGGAGTGACAGGACGAGTAAGGATAATATATTATCTGCATCACACATAAACATTGTGTACGGTAGTCATCTAAAGGAAAGTACTGTCCGTTTGCCCGTATTATGATAACAAAATTTCCGCAAACTACAATAGTTTGATAATGATTTCATTACGTAGTTTCCCAGCTTATAGGCGAAACTTTTCCTTTATTATACGCCGAGGAACAAAAGGCTGTTATGAAACGAAAAATACGAACCGAAAGTTTCGAGAATGTCCGTCGCGAAATGTTTCTATAGCCATTACAAAACTTACCCATAGCACGATCACAATAACTTGGCAAATTACTGTGTGTGTGCCGGCTAGCGCAATGTACACTAGCCGGCTAGCGCAATGTACACTAGCCGGCTAGCGCAATGTACACTAGCCGGCTAGCGCAATGTACACTAGCCGGCTAGCGCAATGTACACTAGCCGGCTAGCGCAATGTACACTAGCCGGCCAGAAGATACGCCATCATCTAGCCGTCTGAGCCATTTGCTGACTACCCACGCCCATTATAATCTGTATGATTATGTTATTAATATTTGTAGAGAGAGGTAGTGCCACGGCATGCTTGCGCCACACTGGTCCAGCACGACCGGGGCGGGGCGGGGACCTCACGCTCACACAACACACCTCCGAGAAGCGATGGTTATGAGTAGCCGATGGTCTATGTGTGGGTCTCGGTGAGGAAGGGCAACAATTAGATTTTACAAATTTATTTCAATTTATTCCTCTTTTACAGAAATACGTTTTTGAGGTTAATTTGTGCTGTTACTTTTTATAACAATACGAGCAACCGGAGCCTTTGTCATTTACCGGTGCCCATAGATCTGAATTATGGACGTACAGATGGGTTGCCTTCCTTTTCTCCTGCCATCCAATGTACCACCGGCTACTCACAAATCGCCCGAAGTGCGACTCTATGGTTGTCACCTTACGGTCGTGTCACGTGAGCAGGAGGTCCCGCTCTTACTGGCCCAATTCCCATGAAACGGAAACGCCTCTTCAAAAGGATGTATTGGATGCCAATAACCGCCCGGGATACAGTTCATTAAAAGGCCGGCCAAGAGCAAGTCGGGCTCGTCTACGTAGTTTCTTTAAAGAGAGGAGGCAAGCTAGAAATCGAGGCCTTTTAGCGACTGCCGACGCCCGAACATCCACACAATTGCTATGCCGATGCGTTACCCTCCTCCCGCCCCATAATAGGCAACCGGCTACTCACAAAACGCACAAAACGCGACACAGAGCATGTCACTTTCCGACGGTATTATGTGAGCGAGAGGTACCTCTCTGGTCGTACCGGCCCAATTCCATTATATAGGAGGGTGTAGTGCCATGCACTATGCATGGCACTACCTCCTCCATGTAGCATGTCACTTGCAAAATAAAAATCCAAAATATCAAATCGATTTTGTTCAAACGAATTTTCATTTGATATTTCTGTAGAATTCTATATTAGATTATAGAATTCAATATAAACCTGTAAAATTCAATGTGCTCTGTGAACAACATACTAAACATTTTAATACTCTTATACCTAAACCTCGGAAGCTCAAGCGTAGCTAATAATAACAATACCAATGTATTAACTCCGTGACATCACTCGTTATTGTGTGCTAAAGTATCCGTCGGGAAATCTGAATAACTGTTTATTAAGGTAGCCTACAGATCATATAACTTTACATGTTTACGTACTAGCTTTACACGTTTGTTGCGGGCTTCAGGGAGCTTTATATAAAACACACCCAAAATAATATGTCGTAATGTTATAATAGCCGACACGCTGTAACTGTTTATTTCATAATCATCACCATCAGCCCGTTACGGTCCACCGGTAGACGTAGTCCTCTTCCAATGAACGCCATGACGATCGTTCTGCTGCCACTCGCATACATCCCGGATACCCACAGGCAGCTGCAACACTCGAGATTACAAAAACTATAATATGATGTAGCAATTATGTTTTTGCTACTTAAACATTTTATAAAAAGTATATCTGTCATTTGTGACTGTCAGACTAAAGGTGTGCTCGGTGTCGAAATGTCACTCTTTTCTTTTGCTGGACGTGGTGGATGGAATGATGGCAGACGCTATCAGCCATCATCACCATCATCATTATCGGCCTCTATCGACCCACTGCTGGACTCAATGCAAGACGACCGATCTCCTGCTACTCGCATTCATCCCGGACCGGCTACTGAACGGAGGTCGTCTTCGCACCTCGTGAACGGTCGACCAACACTTTGTTTTCCTAAACACGGCCTCCACTCCTCCACCTCTTGGATTGTTGTAGGGACTCCAAATTATCATGGTGTTTAAAGCAAGCTGTAAGCTCGAAAACTGGCCATACACCATAACCCAGTGGGTAAGGTCGGGACTGGATGAAGAGTTCAGCTATGATCAAATTCGGAACGTTTGTTTTAACCAAGATTGGGTGGCCTTACGATCTGGTCCCAATTTGTGCTGGAATGACCAGACTTGGTCATTGAACATGGTGTTATTCCTTAATATAACAGCCCCTTGGGTGAACAAGTATGGTGGCTTAATAATTGTGGCGGTGTTTTGATACCTTTTTCGCAAAAATGTGGCCCAGATACTCCTCCATGGCTAACACCGCATCGAACCATCACTGATCATCGGTTAATACCCACGCCGCACTCTGTCGACTAATTGAGAAGCTTTCTCATAGCTTCGAGGATAAATACAGTCATTTTTTTTGCTAAAATGTTGCTTAAAAAACTCATCCGTAAACATTTTTTTTCTGTGACCTCCCTTTGCGTAAAGCTTCAGTAGTTGCTTAGATTGTACCACCCTTCTCATCTTTAATTTATCAGTTAAGCCCAGAGTCATCGCTTAAAATACGCGACATGGTTCTCGGTGCTATGTTCATTTCCCGAGGGAAAATCTTTTGCTTTCGGATAGTATTTTTTCGAATTCTTTCCATTACTGCTTTGACCACCTTTTCTCGTATGGACACTCCGATGACAGCCAGATCTTGGCCTGTCACAAACAGAGAAAATTTCATTGTACCTGTTAATAGACCGGTATACAAACATTTGACTAATATGGAGAACTGTTCTCCTTATCACCCACTCCATATCAATATCGCAAAATGTTATACAATGTATTGTGTAACGTCGGATTTACATATAAAATAAGAAAAATAACTTATCGAAAATATATAAAAGAATAAACACAACGTCACAATTGGTGCGAAAATCTTGGCGTCTTGGCGTTCATTGAGAGAGGTTATGTCCAGTAGCGGACCGATAATAACTTTCATTTAATAAAAAAAAGTGAAATTCGTCGTCTTTGGAATCAAATACGATAGGTAAATAAGAAGTGGGAGCGAAGTCTCTAGCAATGGGATGTCGAAATCGTTCTTCTGGTTTTATTAAAAAGTACGAAGGATTAAATTAAAGCAAACATCTAATATCTGAATTATATGGAATCTCATCGTTTCCATATCATTGAATTATTTTCTTTTCTTGTCCTATCTTTACTATCTTTACTTGATCGTCTAAGAAAGTTTAGAGTCGAGAATTGATCGACCGGCATCTCACAAGCCGCAAGAAACGCGACAGCAAGGCCATCATTTTAAAATTGTATTAGATGAGCCAGAGACAGCTCCTCGTGCGGTAACTATTTGAGACAAAAATGCATTTCCATTGATGCTTAGGACGTCAGCTCGGCGACACAAAGCAACAAGGGCATTACTAGTATTTTGTTTCAAATACTTATTTAGTTTACAGATAGATGCAAAGTGTGATCCGGCGCCAGACGAGGGTGCTAAGTGATGAGTTCGCTCGTGTAAACAGGTTTGTTGTGAACATACACCTCGTGTCTATCCGTCGCCTCGCCACAACATCAGCTTGATGAGTGTTTTCAGTATTCAAGAGTCGATAATATCTAATGCCGAACGCTAAAATATTCAGCTCGCCTTCATCGATCGACCTTCAGCTATTCTGTTATTTCGTCAAAGGGTCACAAGTGGTGGCTGGTATCGATTCTGGAGGCACAGGATTAGTAGCGGCGGGAAAGTGTGGTGGGTCAAACCCGATAAAAGAAAATGGTAGAGTGTACGAAATGACTAATCAGAAACTTTCTGCGTAGTGTTTGTTGGCCACCACTGGTTGGTAGTAAAGGCATGTACAGAATATTTATTATATTTAATCAAATTACCTTCTATGATTTGATGATGATATAAATTAATTCTATCTCCGTTGGATATTTTGTAGTACAGTCGGAGACTTTCGATGACTACCGAAGACCATAAAAATTTGCATAATTATTAAGGAAAGAACAAAAAGGAAAAGAAAAGAAGAATATAATATTATCAAATTGGTCACAAGTACCTCGATAAAACCGGAATAAATTAAAATAACAAGAATAGTCGGGACCATGTATTCGAAGGCGCTCCTAACCAAACTAAAGGACCAAAAGGTTGCCCTGCCTTTCAGAGTCTTTTTTATTTTATTACGTTAGCAACTTAAAAGTTAAGCAAATAGGAAATGTAAGTGTGAAATGTACTCCATGGAAACAATAGTAATATTATAGAGGAAAATACGATGTCATGTTGAAGTGATGCCAAATGGTGAGTTCGCCAGCTCTGTGCTTGTGTGTGTGTGTGTGCGGGTGTGTGTGTGTGTGTGTGTGTGTGTGTGT
>JAFELO010010717.1:154471-186353 GCA_017140195.1 Eumaeus atala | reverse complement strand
TATGTGTGTGTGTGTGTGTGTGTGAACGAGAGTTGCGTCGTTTGTTGTTTCTCACCTAATTCTGGATTCATTTTTTAAACTCAAGTTTATAGAAGTGGAGTTTACGAGGCAGACTGTATTATTTGCACAGCGTGCGGTTTTTGGACAATATTCAACACAGTATTACCACATTTTATCTAATTTTGTCTTTAACATATATGTGTACATATATTTGCATACAATCACACAAATAACCAAATAAACAAACAATCGCTTCTTGATAATCATTGCGCTCCTTCTGACCCAGTCGCGTATATACATTTGTCTTTAATAGCGTTTAGTGAAAGAACTACAAAATTCGATAGTGCATTATGTTGAACTCATTATTGTTTACGGACTTGTCTGTCTCGTGGTTGAGTGGCGTGCGCGTTCGACCATAGACCGCGATCAGAGTCGAGTTCCGCGTCGGAGCATTCAGATTATATCTTGACTCTGAAGCTATCACTCTGAAGTCGTGAGGCATCAATATGCCCCGTGCCTCTAAGAAAACTTGGAGCCGTCAGTCCAGCGCTTGAAACCTACGAGGTCGTGTCGGACAGCCGTCTCATCAGAGCTAGGGCACGAGGCAACAGGGCGGGCTCTATTGGGTAGATATTGGAAAACCTCAGGTGTATGATCAGAAACTTTCAACCATTACATTTCCTGTACTGTAACAGAATTCAAGGCATAAAGCAAAATGTTATATCGCGATAAGGCACAACTCCAAAAGCTTAGCAAATGGTACATTTTAATCGAAGAAGTTTATGTTTTGGTTTCTCTTAGTAAATATTAAGCGAAGAAATAAGAATAAACGAGGCGTTTGTAGACATAAGAAATAAGAATAAACGAGGTGTTTGTAGACATAAGAAATAAGAATAAACGAGGCGTTTGTAGACATAAGAAATAAGAATAAACGAGGCGTTTGTAGACATAAGAAATAAGAATAAACGAGGCGTTTGTAGACATAAGAATAAACGAGGCGTTTGTAGACATAAGAAATAAGAATAAACGAGACGTTTGTAGACATAAGAAATAAGCATCAATATCATGATCATCGCGGCATGCAGTTCACGCGCAACATTTGTTCAAGGGTCATGTGACAATAAGTTCAAGTGGAATCGCTTATAGTATAAGGGAGTAAACGAGAATTCGAAGTCTTTTTATAGCTACAGCTGCCCACAAGCATCTTCTTAGTAATCATGCATGCGAGGGTATAGGATTCCTTCCTTTTCACTTCCAATAGGCCAACGGAACTCACAAACTGCACAGAATGCGACAGTAGACGCATAGTCGGCACTTTGCGACGGTATTTCGCGATTAGGCGAGCTGCAGTCAGGTGCAGCACTTCTTATTGTCGCACTAGACTGGTGATAACAAGTTTTATTAAATATCTTGTAATGTATCTCCCTATACTACACTTGGCTGTAACGTGACAGCATATAGCGACGGAATCACGCGGGCGACGAGAGCTACGGCCTCAGGCGGACGCAGTCGTCGGCAGCACTTCTTACTGCTGCATTAAACTAGTCTTAGAAGAGCTGGTGCAGTGTGCAGGAGGTACCGATATTATCAGCTACGTAGCTGTTGGTGTGCGAGTGTTGTGAGATGTTACACAACAATAATACAATTTATATTTTGGTTTCGTGCAGCTGGAAGAAGTAAGAATGGAGGGCACCGCATCGGCATAGTATTTGTGTAGATGTTTATGGGCGTTGAAAGTCTTCAAAAGACTTTGACTGCTCGTTTCCCCCATATAATATAAAATATGGTAAAATATGATAGTTATGTCACGGTAAAAACACAACAAACTTATATTTGTACTTTCTTTCAAGCAAAATAATTGTAAACGTACGCGAATGTAACTTATTTGCTTAAACCAGGGTTATATAATTAGATTATAACATTACAGTGTGTGAACTGAATCAATACTTCATTTAAAATTTTATTATATTTCATAATTTGAAATTTTACTTTTAGGATAACAAAATATTGTAATATAACAATAATGTAGTGATATCTGATCTACGCGAAAGTTTATCATTACAATAAAACTACTCTTACGGATTTTATCGCAGTTTATTTAATTATTTAACCAGCCCGACATTTCAGAAGCTTAATAAATTATTATTTAGATTTCTTAGATGTTTTGATCATCCGTAATCCCAACAGCATCTGTGGTCATGCTGTTTATAGAAAGCATACAGATAGGTATCTAAGCGGCAACTCTCATCACCATCCAACACAGTTGTCTGCAATGTGTAAATCTTTATTTCAGAGAGCACGAGGCACCTGTAATAAGCAACACCTGGATATCGAAATTCAACATGCAAAGCGAGTTCTGCGAGACAGCCAGCTACGTTTGCTCCAAAGAATCCGAGTCATTTACCTACAATATTCTCATATTTAAAAGGGGTCACTTACAAAATTGGCTATATTCTCCATCATTTCTTACATTATACAGTGGGCAAAAGAGGGCTGATGGTGGTAGTGAAATTTCTTTACCGTTTGAAAAGAAATGTCACTACCATCAGCCCCCTCCTTCATCATCTTTTTCTATCAGTCTTGGAAACATAAAAAATATAAATTTGCTTACAAATTCATAAAAATCAATCGAATTGGCGACAGGCGGTTCGAAAGCTAATCTGTGATTGCCAATCCGCCTGTCCAGCGTGGCAATTATGAGCATTTACCTCCAGCTGACAACAGCAGTAGAATTCGGCCCCAACTTCCCGGAAGTTCCAGTGGCTACGGTAGCGGGCACGGTAACGGTGGAATAAGGGGTGCTAAGAATCTCCGGACTAGATAACCACTTGGTTGAGCTGGAGGTAGAACTGGGATAAATCTGATCTCACGTTCTGGGGTTATGTGAAGTCCAAAGACAAAGTGAAGGAACCGTAATTCTGCCATCGGGTCGCTTATCCTACTTCAGAGAAGGCAACACTCCATCATCATGTTAGCGTGGGATTCCTCGTGAATAAGGCCCTCGTAGGCAACAACATCGAAAGCTCTGGAGTGTCGGGTGGGGTGGCGTGTAATCAATACTTAAACTCACTTATACGTAAAGCCTCGAAGTGATACAAGTATACGCACCAACCTCGACAAATTCCGATGACGACGTGGAGGCAACTTATGAAGATGTCCCGAAGGTACATAATATCTGTGAGTAATAATGTTGTTATGGTTTGAATATTGTTGATGATTTGAATGACAAATGCGAGTCTGCGACCACATGGAGTCGGAAGTCGAAACCGCAGGGGGCAAACGTTGGTAAACTTAATCGAGAAAGAGGGCCTCTTCTTAATGAACTCTTATTTTAAGCCCCATAGGAAGTGGACATGGCAGAGCGAGGTTGAATTTATTATAACGTACCGAAGCATATATTTAGGGATGTCTCCGTGAACTGCAAGTTTCAAACGAGAAGCGATCACCAATTGGTTAGTAGCTATAGAATATAGGCTTTTGGTGCGAGCGTGTCCGGTTAGTATAGTCAAAATTCCGACGTAACTTCCGCCAAACCAAAGTAGGTACATCTTGGCCATATTTACAAGTTATTCTCAAGAGTCCCGACGAGTCGTATCTCCACCAACCTTGACGAATATGGACCATATTTTCACTATAAGCCAAGTTGTACAAAAGACACATGGGTACAGTCAACCGCTGTGCCTTGCCTTTGTAGACTATGAAAAAGCTTTTCCCTCTGTCGAAACTTTGGCTGTTTTGGAAGCTTCACATCGATGTTAGGTCATTTGGCGCTTCGTTGAAGTACTGAGAGTAATAACGCTGCTCCTATGACCGTTCCCATTCCGAGAGGTCAAACAAGGCCAATCCAATTACATCGAAGAATGCGACAGGAGGATGTCATTTCATTATTGCTTTGGAGAACGCCTTTAAGACTTTAAACTGGGCAGAATGCGGCATAAATGTTGACGGCGAGTACCTTTCACATCTTCGTAGCGCCGATGATATCGTCGTGTTAGCCGAACTGTTGTAGAGCTTGCTGAAAATGTTGCACAGCCTAAATAAATCATCCCGACGTATTTGCCTTAGGATGAACTTGGACAAGACAAAAGCCATGTTCAACGGACATGTTCATCGGACACGGACATCGTCACATCCGATATCACGACATGAATAAGCTCGCTGAAGTGGCAGTGGGCTGGTCACACACTCAGAAGAACCGATAGCAGATAGGCCAGTAAGGTTCTGGAGTGGCGGCCGCGTTTAGAAAAAAGAAGTGTTGGTCGACCGTTCACCAGGTGGGAAGACGATCTCCGTGCAGTGGTCGGTCCGGGTTGGATGCGAGTAGCAGGAGATTAGTCGTCTTGGCGTTCATTGAAAGAGGCTTATGTCCATCAGTGGACCGATAGGAGCTGAAAATAATGACGATTGCCCACCTTCCCTCTTCCCCTCCATTGGACTATCGGAAATTAACAGACCACGTGACATTTCTACACGATCGTGTGAGCGAGAAGTACCAACTCTACAATCTATTGTAGAGCTTGAACTGGAATGGCATATACTTTACTTTGACCTGTGATTGTTTTTTTAGGCGCGTAGAAATGCGGGGTAGGTACAGTATAAATAATACTATATTATGTCTAATGAGTCTTCTGCTAACTCCTGCTGAATGAAAAAAAATTTTTGCATCTATTATGTCGCTGTGGACGATTGGACAAAGGAGTGTTTACAGAAGATCTCAATGTTCAAATAGAAACTTTTACAACATATGTGAGGGAGCTTTTATGAGTTTGTTTTCGTCCACCCGTTGAGTAGGAAGTTTAATTTAAGCAATTGAATTTCAGTGCACATCTGAAGAGTGAAATTAATAAAAGCTTTTCCTTATTATTGTTTATTTGTTTACTTTGGTATTGTTATTTCTAGATTAGTGTATTAGTTGTGTTTATTCATATTTCTGGCCGACAGGTACCTCTACTCGACGATCACATATCAAAAACAACACATATTTAGGCACATATAAGACAGTTGCTGAACTCTGATAATATCTGCTTATTTCACTATGTTCATATCAGTGTCCATTGATAACGGCTCGGCAGTCGTACTTGCTCATGATCAAAAGTAAAGCGTTAAAGACGCAGAGGTTCACTTGAATAATATAACACACAATCATACGATGTGGACACAATGGATCTGTTTGTGCAGTAATTACGCGTTTAGTTCACAAGACGCAGTCGCTTTCATGTCTATAACAATTCCACTTCAAAGTTAATTAGATTTAGTTTATTATTTAATGTTAACGTTATGGGCTCTGAAATTAACGCGGGGTGAATATAATATAAATATGAGATGAAGTGGGGGGTGAACTCGTGTTATATAAAATATGAGATGTACGTATAGTATTTATATAGATTTTCTATAGGTTTATTGGCTGTTCAAAATTTATGATAATCTAATTTTTTCGGGGCGTTGTATGTTTTTTCTGGAGCGATGTGAAAAGCAACACCTGAATATCGACGTTCAACATATCAAAGAAGTTTTGCGAGAGAAGCTTTGAGTTCCCCGTCTGCACCGCAGAAGCCGTCGAGCACATAGGAGCAATATTGCCGTATTAAATAGGTAGTCGCCGATAAAATCGGATATATTCTTAAGCGAGGAACAACAAAACCTTATTTCAAGCAGCCAAAGAAAGTTAGTCAGTTTTACCGTCATTGAAACATATATATCCCTCAGCAAGATGCAAGACTATACAAGCTGAATTGTAACCGTAGACTTCCATATATAGGGCAAACTAAGACTCATGTTAAAACATATCGCTGATAAGAAACACCGGCGCTTTACACAATCTGTGGTGAGTACGCTGAAAAAATAACGGGGGACAACCCCCGTCATTAGTTTAGATTTGGCAAAGAGCTAATCCTCACTAGAGAAAACCGATTCAGTTCAAGGGTGATCCGTGACTACACACAAAGTAAAAAGACGAAACGTTTTTTTCAGTCCAGCCTCCTTCGCGCCTTATTCGCAAGATATTCAAGAATATGCTAAAATCATTTTTATTTAGACCCCATTACTATAGCGTCGATGAGCACTTAACAGACGGTACAAAGACAATTTAAATTCTAGACACTATCATTGATCTCTTTGGCAGTATATCTAGACACTATCATTGATCTCATTGACAGTATATCTAGACACTATTATTGATCTCTTTGGCAGTATATCTAGACACTATCATTGATCTCATTGGCAGTATATCTAGACACTATCATTGATCTCTTTGGCAGTATATCTAGACACTATCATTGATCTCATTGACAGTATATCTAGACACTATCATTGATCTCTTTGGCAGTATATCTAGACACTATCATTGATCTCAATGACAGTATATCTAGACACTATCATTGATCTCATTGGCAGTATATCTAGACACTATCATTGATCTCATTGGCAGTATATCTAGACACTATCATTGATCACATTGGCAGTATATCTAGACACTATCATTGATCTCGTTGGCAGTATATCTAGACACTATCATTGATCTCATTGGCAGTATATCTAGACACTATCATTGATCTCTTTGGCAGTATATCTAGACACTATCATTGATTTCATTGACAATATATCTAGACACTATCATTGATCTCGTTGGCAATATATCTAGACACTATCATTGATCTCGTTGGCAGTATATGGGGCTAAAGCGTTAGACCTTAATACTAAATAATTTTGGCTTACTTTAATTGATTACTGAGAACAAAACTACCATAATTCAATAGATGATAAGACATTTTCTATTTGCACGCTAATTACTGATAGCGAAAATGAAATACTTTTAACCGCTTACGTACTTACAATTCTGGCAAATAAAGATCTATAAATTTAATTATAAACCCACTATCTTCTATAGTTAAAGGTTTAGAACTAGACAGAATAGAGCTTTTAATTAGGCTGGGGTAACATAAGAACATGCCAAAGAAACCTGGATGTTAAGTCTTCATTTGTGACAGTTACATAACTCAACAGCTGCAACAGCCTCTACTGAACTCTGCCTCGTGCAGATAAAACTTTGTACTTCCCATATATCATTTTTATTGATGGTGAAACAGTTTTCCGTTAGGCCTATACTTATATCGGCGTCACGACTATCGAAGCATAAATAGTGAAATACCTTTTTACTGTAAAATGCTTTTCCGGGCTTGGATAGAACGTTTAAAATGGTTTGCTTTTGATCCCATCCTGAAGATATCAAAGGGTTGAGAATGCTTTGAGGTCTCTTTACCCGATTTTCCTAGCCAAAGCATATTTATAAAGTTTGGATTCCTTTTTAAACGACTTCAAAAAAGGAGATTATTAATTCCCCACGTTCGCATGTAAAATTATAGGAATTACAAAATATTCACATATTATGACAATCGGTTAGAGTTTGTTTGGAACAAATACTCATATACAACATTATATAGGTGTGTATATATTATATATGTTTGACTACGTATTTCTGAAACTATTGTTCAGATTTTTGTAATTTTGTTATTTACTTACATTTACTTCAACTTACGCAACAGTGTAGATTTAATAAAAATCGTTTTAATAGTCTTAAACTTAAACCGAAAAAAATTAAACAAACAGCTCAAAGTCTATAACGTAAAAACGTTATTCTCTAAAGAATATCTAACGTGTCATGCACTGGCCTCAAAATTCGATTACTTATTTCAAAATATTGAGTTGATTTACGCCTTTTGTACTACTCTTTTTATAATTTTATGAATTGAATGCTCACAACCATAGATATAACATATATTATTATTATTATTATTATTATATATTTTTTTATAGTATAGGGGACAAACGAGAAATCGGTGGTTTTCAACGAATACCGACGCCCATGAAAATCAGCATAATTATGCCGACGCGTTGCCCACCTTTTCATCCCCCTCCATAGGCCACCGGCTATTCACAAACCACACGAAACGCGACACCGCAGGTGTCACTTTACGGAGGTATCAAGTGAGCGAGAGGTACCTCCCCGGTCAAGCTGGCCCAATTCCGTCGCATAGGAGGATGTAGTGTCATGTACCATGTATGGCCCTTGCTATGTAGCATGGCCCTACCTCTTACGATGCAAAATTATTAATGTCTATGCTCATAACATTACGTATATCGAGGTAGCCGAGACAAATTCAAATGCCACATTTTTTATATTTATTTTGCTGTTGTGGCAGCTGCCATAACTCTACTTCTATAATATAAATATCATCAAGCTAAATCTGGTAAAGTTATTTAACTATTATGGAGATCACAGGTACGTATGGGAATAAACTATGAGCCACCAGCTGCTATAGTAGTACCATAACACCATCAAGCCACGAGAACTACTTAATAAATTATTGGCGATTACATAAAACTACTTTTAGAGATTTTCTCGCGATTTATTTAATTATTTAACTAGCCCGACGTTCCAGATAGTCTGTGAGCATGCTGAAGTTGGCCTCTGCCATTAAATTTATTTGATAAAGCGCAAATCCTCACTAGGGAACACCCATTCCTTCCAAGGATGATCCGTGAGGCTATTGAAAATAAGAAGACACCCAAATTCCAATAGGGAGGATGGCTGGGTCCTCCCTCTGCTTGGGACCCAGTGGTAAACTTATGTGAGGATGAGTCCTCTCTTTCTTGTATACCTCAACGGCTCCTCTATGTCCTCCTATGTAAGAGTTTTTATCCAGTCTAGAACCATTATTTTAGAATTACCTAACGTTTTTGGATATGTATATAAATATAACTGATGGCTTTATTGTATATGCGAATTGAGATAAATGGTAACTGTAGTCTCGCAAACATTGTGTTTGAAGACGGAACGGGGATTATTTTGTCTCTTCCACGGTGATTGATTATGCTTGGGTCAAAATTAATGTTTTCATGTTTTATGAGAACTGTATTTAGAATGTACAGCTTAAATACCGATAGTAAATTACTTTCTTTGTATATTGTTTCTGTGGAAAAATAATGTGGCATGAAATACATAATTGTAAGCAGAGCACGCTGTGCCCTTTCCAGTGTTCGAACCTGTGTCTCGAGAGCTCCACCCCAAATCGAAATGCAGTACGTAATAATAGATTCAACCAGAGAATTATAGATTTGATCTAGTAATTTATTTGGGGATTCACAATTCATTTTTGGGATGACATATCTCAAATTTTTGAATACATAAACTTTCTAACTCCTATTGAAACGACAATATATTTTGGTGGATTATAAATTTATAACATGACCTCAATACTTTTTCAGTATAATATTAACTCTTTTTAGAACTCTGATCATCCCTGCTAATGCCGAATTGAAGTAAATTGCAGAAGTTAATTATTTTTGTAACCTGTAGCCACTGACCGGTTTTAATTCATTTGTTTCACTCGTGAAATTTCCTTTTTATTTATTGTTGTATTGAAGTGTATGTCCGTTTCAAAAGTTTTCTGTACAGTTAACTTTTAAAACGTTTTAATTTCAAGGATATAAACTTATGTTTGAATCATTTTAGAATTTTTAGCTTTAGAAATTACTAAGCACAATTTCCAATTCCTTAAAAGATAATAATTAGCTATTTTATTTTATGACAATCAACACTATTGAATTACTCGTATGTTTGGAAATGTCGAATATCGAGGTAGTGTAATTGACGCGCTATGTCGTGTCGTGCTAACTTGCAACCGAATTGGGTTGGCTCGACAAAGGAGGTACCTCTCGCTCGCATGATAGTGCTGCAAAGTATCGTATCGCATCCCGTGTTTGTTCCTGATCTGCATGTAGTGTATTGGAATGGGGAAAGGAATGTGGCCAGATCGTCTGTACAGCAATTTTGCGATTGTACACAGATGTCGGTAGTTATCAACAGGCCTCGAATGCTCTTTGTCCTGCCTACATCTACTATTGTATATATTGTTATGTTTCTATATATTGTTATGTTTCTATATATTGTTATGCTTCTATATATTGTTATGTTTCTATATATTGTTATGTTTCTATATATTGTTATGTTTCTGATTTTTTTTCTAGAGGACTATGAGCACTTTCAAAAATCAAAACTTTGTATGTTTTAAGTTGGTCTTTCAGATCACTACGTAACATCGCTTTTATATCGTCACTTTGCAATTTAAACGTAACAATGAATTAAGGAAACTAATACATACACATTAGAACGTACAGTTGTAAAATAAGTATTTCGTGTTTCAACATTTCATGTGGTCACCCGCGTGGTGCGGAGTGGTGAGTAAGTTACCTGATATCTGTGAGTAAGTTACCTGATATCTGTAAGTTACCTGATATCTGTGAGTAAGTTACCTGATATCTGTGAGTAAGTTACCTGATATCTGTGAGTAAGTTACCTGATATCTGTGAGTAAGTTACCTGATATCTGTGAAGCTCATGATGATGCGTCTGTTGTTTGATGTTTCTTAGAAATGTATAGTTCAGTACTATAACAAAGAAGACAATGAATAGTTGAAAATGGGGTAAAACGGACATAGGCTAAAAAGCACGTGCCATGGCATGCATGGAAATAATGCCCAGAAAACTCTATCGGAAGTGATACTTAGCACATACAAGGCGCAAAAATTATAAACTCTTGGCTGCGACTGTGGTACTTAGAAACGAGTTTTCCTGAGCTATTACTATTATTCGCATTACTGTATTAACAGTAAACACCTAAAGTTACAGCGGAATCAAAATATAATTTGTATACTTTTTATGCACAATATACCGCAGACCTTGAATACGAATGTCTTCAACCAATGCGTCCGCCCCGTGATGACCTACGGGGCCGAAACATAGCCTTCTAATTTAATAGTGGTCCGCAAGTTTGTGGTAGCTCAACGGGCTATTGAACGTGCTTTCTCCGGCCGACAGAATTCGTAACGAAGATCGTAGAGACCTAAACTATCCGATATTACGCGACGAATAGGCATGCTGTAGTGGCAATGGGCAGGTCACACATTCTGTAGTGTTCTACTGGCCCATCTGCTACTGTTGTAGCAGATGGGCCAGTATGGTTCTGGAGTGGAGGCCGCGTTTAGGAAAACGAAGTGTTGGTCGACCGTTCACCAGCAGAGCTACTGTACGGAGATCGTCTGCCCAGACGATCTCCGTGTAGTAACCCGTCTGGGATGGATGCGAGTAGCGGGAGATCGGTCGTCTTAGCGTTCATTGAGAGATGCCTATGTCCAGCAGTGGACAGATAAGGGCTGATAATGATGCTTTTTATATGCTTTTAATGATGGAAAGTGAACCCAAATGGGCTTTTAAAATGTTTTCCTTGTCCCACATATTATAATAGAATCTTTCGCATGTACAAAGTGATTATCCTTAATGATTTTGGTTCATTTTTAAAATGTTTGTTTAGGATCCATTTAAAATGAAGTTTGTAATGTATTTGAAGTAATTGTGTTCGAATTCTCAGGATAGCGATCTTGATCCAAACAAAGGTTTAGAAAAAAATAACTACAATTATGTTAAATCAAAGAAATATTAAAGGTATAGATTTTTTAAATATATTTAATTAGACAATTGGTTTGTAAAAATTTGCAAGTCGAATGTACTAAAAATGTTTAAAAAAATGGTTTAACGACTTACCAAACGTACGGGCTAAATATGTAGTTGTGCTACATAATGTACGCCTATTGAGCTGCCATCATATCATCTCCATATCTCCCATCCTTCATCATCATCATTACTATAAGCTTTGCACGCGCTACATTTGCGTCTGCACTAGCGGCTATCATCTTTGCACGCGCTACATTTGCGTCTGCACTAGCGGCTATCATCTTTGCACGCGCTACATTTGCGTCTGCACTAGCGGCTATCATTTCTGCGGCAGCTATCCAAACTTCACCAGCTTGCAATTTTTCAGGCTTAACACTGGTTCAATGTCGGATCACCTTTTTTCTGATCTGGTGTTTTGAAGAACAAACCTCGCGGTCAGTAATACAAATTGTCGATAACGACGAATTGTTAGCAATAGTAAAAGTAATCTTCGGATCAAAGTAGATATGAATCTAGTGCGGGCGTCGGAGCCATATTGCGTGAAAATCGCAAACATTAAAAGTCGGGTACTTTACTTACCTAGCATGTACCATCCACTTGGGTGCTACACGAAGTAAACGTGTATGAGTTTGCTCGTAGTTGTTCGTGTTCCACCCAAATAACCATGTTGTGATAATATTAATACGTCAAGCACCATGTACTTGTAGCTTCAAACCTGGTGTATGTTTGAAGCTACAGAACGCGCTCGTACAGTAACCAACTGCTTATTGCGAATGTATCGAAACCGGTGAGCTGGTAACGCATGAATTCAATGTCTTTATTTTTACACACGCCACACGAAATATTTGTTGAAGAGCTGGAAACGATCATGAAAATATAATGAAAACACCAAAGTAGTTCTGAATGGAAACGAAATTATAAAATTTTATCATTCGCTGCTCTTTCATTCAGATTTAGTTTGTTCATTCGGGTATAAACGAGCGGTTCGCGGTTTAGTTAAATTTAGTTCATTAACTTCGTTTGTTTCACCAGGTAGAAGGTATTCCATTTGCTGTTTGAATTGAATATATATTATGATTGTGAATAACTTATACAAGTCCCTGGATAAAATCATCATCATCAGGCTGTTGTAGTCCACCGCCCAACAGCGGACAGTCTCTTGCCTCCTCGACTGTAAGCGGTCCCATACGGAACTCGCTCTTCAGGTCCCCGGCTCCGACCGCTGCTACACTGTCAGTATCGTCACTTCACGCAGCTGGAGGGCGAACGAGTTATTATTTTGTAAAAAAAGCAAACAAAGTACCTTCATATCTGTTATCCCCGAAGAGGTAGGCAGAGGTGTCCTAGTACATCCACAACTCCTAAGTCCAGTAGATGTACTAGCACACCCTCGATTAGCCAAGGTATTGAAGCCCATGATGTCAGAGGTGGCAAGCCTATGGCCACTTCGGGTACATTCCAATCCCGGACAATGTAATGCGTGCTCAGAATAATCTGAGAAACATTTATTAACAGTTGCCGGACCTGGGGATCGAGCCCAGGACCGCACGGGGCTAACGGTCTTAATAAGCGACACCGTAACACCACACAGGCGAATTAGTAATAAAAAAAATATTATTGGATACAATTTATGTTACATAAAACTCTTCCGTTACTGAGTGACTGATTGACTGGCGGACGGACAACGCACAGCCGGTACTGCTGAACCTTTGAACTTGTACCGAGCTTCCTTTCATGATGCAAGCGAGCACCTAACAAGGGCCTTTCGAAATTACACCCTCCTACATCACTAATGCAGATTATAATATGAAATTTCATGTTATCCGTTGTCGACGCGTTTTGGAATAGTTCGCGCTACAGCATGTTGCATTACCTGCTCAACATGATGGGCTCGTGGGCCATCGTGTGCGACGTGTGTTATCTGCCCGCCGTGACTCGGGAACCGCACGAGAGCGCCATAGACTTCGCCAACCAGGTGAAGGCGGTGAACGTGAGGCGAGGCGGTCTGGTGGACCTCATGTGATGAGAGCAGGAGCTGTCACACAATGGACAAGCCGACACACAGAGAAGTTTAAGAAGTCAAAACTACATTACAATAAAACTACTTTTACGGATTCTATGGCGGTTTATTTAATTTATTTAATTATTTAACTATAGTTTGTATGACATCCGACTACACTTTGTATGACATCCGACTACACTTTGTATAACATCCGACTACACTTTGTATATGGAATCCGACTACACTTTGTATGACATCCGGCTACACTTTGTATGAAATTCGACTACACTTTGTATGACATCCGACTACACTTTGTATGGCATCCGGCTATAATTTGTATGACATCCGACTCCACTTTGTAGGACAAGGTGAAAATTGCCTTATAATATGTAGTTTTGATATTGATGTCTTAAGTTTGCGCGAATGTTAGTCATTACAATAAAACTACTTTTACGAATTTTATCGAGGTTTATTTAATTATTTATGTAGCACGACGTTTCAGAAGCTTTACAGCAACCATGGTCACGGGTAGACGGAGATGACAGATGTTCTGATGTACCAAGTTTTTAAACGTACCCGAAGAATTGTAATTTTAGTTGTTCCGATTAACGCAGACAGTAGTTATTATATCTTCGGTCTTGAGGATTATATATTCTCTTGTTATGTTTGCTTTTTGATTTGATTATGTTCACCACTGGGTCCCAAGTAGAGGGAGAACCCAGCCATCTTCTCTATTGAAATTTGGACGTTTTTTAACTTCAATAGCCTCACGGATCATCCTTGGAGGGAATCGGTGTTCCCTACTGAGGATTTGCGCTTTATCAAATCTAAAGTAATGGCACGTATAACGCACTTACGAGCACTACACAAGGCACACAGTAGAGACGTCTCCGAGGGAAATTGGCTCTTTGTCAGTTCTTTTATTGAATTGTAACACAAGAATATAGATGACACGTGACATTCACTTTGTTTACATAACTACAGCGGATAAGGTATTCCTTGTAAAATATATATCGAAGTGGCACCTGTAGATCTACCTCACTAACTCCGCTCGGTTTTGGTTGGAGTGTTGTCGTGTACTACCCGATTCAAGAACATGATTGGCATTGCGCCAATCCTGTTCAAAAAGCGACCCGACAAACCTGCCAAAGCGTAAAGCGATATCTTCTGTGTTGCGTTTCGTTCGGTTTATGAGTAGCCGGTGTACCATTGGCGGGGAGGAGAAAAGGAGGCAACGCATCTGGAGGCAACGCATCGGCATAATATTTATGCGGATATTCATGTGCATCTCTAGTCGTAAAAGGCTCAGATTGTTCGTTTGCGGCAATATAAGTATATAATAGAAAATGATATTATGTAAATAGAATATATTAGGTACCATAATAAAACGTATGACTCTCATCAGTCATATCCTATTGATACAAGCTCGTATAGATCAACTTTATATATTATTTTAATAATATTACATAAACAGTCATTATAATTAATAACATTCGCGTAAATATACGAAAACAATATCATCTTCAGTGTTATTCACCGAGCTACAGGTATTTAATGAAAGCTTGTCAAGAGCTCGCGAAACGCTTAATTAATTATTTATTCCCTATGGATACAGAGTCAATCGACTAATGATTAATTAATTATTATTATTCGTGGTTCGTTCTTCAAATTATTTCATGTCGTATGCTCATACATATCAATTGCTTACTCGAGATGTTGTTTTTTCGGACGGGTCTACTAATGGTTGGCGGTGCCAATGCTACGGTCTCTGCAGTTCACCGGACTAGCAAAGACTTTTATGTCTGCTAGGTTACGGAGACGATAGGACCCCCCTCTTTTCTCGCAGATGGGAAGACATGTACCTGGTTGTTTGTGGGCGTACCCTATAGTAATTATTTCTGGGACGAAAAAGGGGGAGACGCTCCCCCTCCCAACGCTAGTGGTACGGCGCGCGCACGATGCCGTTTATGTTGCGGTGACGTGGATAAGGATAATTGAGCTACGCTGGGTGACCGGCCTACTCAGACAAGCCAAAAATAAATTATTTTCCTGAGATTTAGTTTGTATGAAAGTATCTTATTTTAGGTTTCCTTGTTAGTACTACTGGTGTTTTCTATTTCCGTGGTATTATGGCCTCCACTGTACATATTACAGGGCAAACACGATCAGGTGAGTCACCTATAGACATCGTCAGTCCTGGAGTCACAAGTGCGTTACCGGCCCTCGAGATAAGATGCAGTAGTTTTTTATTTCGCACCTACATCTGCTCGTTTACCTCCATGTTCGCCGCTGCTGATAATAGAGTAGCAGTGTAAATAAACTTTAACAGAAAACATTTTGACAGTTGGATGGTATCACTTTGTAAGACTGCTTCTATAGTGTGGTGATAAAACAATTTAACTGGTTACTACATTGTAAGACTGCTTCTATAGTGTAATTATAAAAAACTTTAACTGATGGATCGTATTTCTTTTGTAAGACTGCTATGGTGTAATTATAAAACACTTTAATTGTTGGATGGTATTACTTTTGTAAGACTGCTATATTGTAGTTATAAAACACTTTAAATTTTTATTACTTTGTAATACTGCTATGGTGTAATTGTAAAACACTTTAACTGTTGGATGGTATTACTTTCTAAAACTGCTACATTGTAGCTATAAAACACTTTAACTGTAGGATGTTATTACTATGTAAGACTGATTATATTGTAGTTATAAAACACTTTAACTGTTGGATGGTATTACTATGTAAGACTGCTATATTGTAGCTTTAAAACACTTTAACTGTTGGATGATATTACTATGTAAGACTGCTATATTGTAGTTATAAAACACTTTAACTGTTGGATGGTATTACTTTTTAAGACCGCGCTTGTAGTATGTTTCTAAAATACACGAGCTGTATGACTTTGGACCGCCATATCAGTACAGCTTGGATAAGTTGCCTAACAGTATGGGTCTTACTTTGCCTAACCTACCGGAAAACTAACCATTTACTGGATATGACACGATCCCGGATATGGTCAACAGAAATTATCCCAGCGACAGTATTATTATACAAAAGCAGATAAACCCTTCAGTTCCTTCGTCATCAGAAAAGGGATAGTACAATGGGACAGACACTCCAAAAGGCAATGGGTTACTGGTGCGAGCCAGGCAAGTAGGGGATCACCATAAGGTCTTCTACACGCTCCCCTTACTTTCGAGCCCCAAGCTGATTTACTTTGACTTTAGCAAGGTTGAAGCACATCTTGCACTTATCAAATTTAAATTGTTTTCTATTCTTTGCAAAAGCAACTTAACTTCATTTTCCTAATTTTATGCAGAAATGTGATAGGGCCCCAAGTACTAGGAGAGTCCGCTGTGTTTTATGTGCCTGCGATGGATTATCTAAATCGCTGTATTTTTTTATACATTTCCAAAAATAGGGCAGATTTATTATGCCAAACAACGATTAGCCGGATTAAATACGTCTGAGCGGAATTGCGGTAGAAACAATTTTGCGCACGAAATTCAATAAAACTAGCCTTATCTAAATAAAGTGAATCATTATCCGCCTTTCTCGTACTTATTTCTTAATTGAACACCGCGGCGTTTCTTAAAAAGAGGACAACAATGGCGTTGATTGTCAAATACAGAGAAATAAAGTTTCTAACCTTCGTAGTGAGGTTATTTTCTTTATTTTCGCTCAAACACTTGGTCTAATGTTATACTTGTATCGTTCACCATCACTGCATAATAACAAGAAATTCGATGAGGCTAAACACCAGCCGCAGTATTGAGGAACGTCGCGCAATGACATTCCGGCTTATCGTTAGCCCGCCACGTAAAACGGCCCTATTTTTGAAAATGGCTAGCCGTAATGTTATACTGCGATTTGTACAATACGACTATGACATATATAATATTTCCGACTGCCTAGTTGTATGCAAATCCCAATAAAATTATTTTGGTGGTTGACCACCAAAATAATTTTATTGGGATTTTTCGATTTCTAACAACAAATCGAATTTGGCGGTTTAAACCCAGAGACTTGGAGATCACATTGAGCAGTCGCTCGAGGACCTGATCCCTCACCGGTCGTACTGGACTGCCGTCTCATCAGAACAGGAGGAACAGAGATTGCGCCTGTTTCTGGGCTCACGATAATTAGTCCCGGAGCAGATGGCTTGTAAATAGAGAGCCGGGCAATGTAGCCAGAATTCGCCATTCAACATTATTCATATGCCTGTATCTGAAGAAACAAATAAAAACTATTTGAATGATGAATAATTAATTTATTCATCCCTTTATTATGCCTAAGTTCAATTTCTTTTGTTTAAATTTTTTTTATTGATTTATTAAAACAGCGATTACCACTATATTTTGTAAAGTGTAAGTTACGTGAAATGTAACCCTTTGCATGCACGTCCCTACGTTGCAGTTTCTCGCGGACCGCTGTCAGCCATTGTCATTATGGCCCTTCACTTGCGTGTCAGTGTAACACATTTAAGGCTTACAGCCATTGCTAAAACGAGGCCCAAAAGCATATGTGTTATGCTAATATTCAAGAAGCACTTTCTGAGAGGTGGCAGGAAGTTATTTGTATGTACGGAGTTACGAAGAACATCATCATCATCATCATTATCGGCCCTTATCTTTTCACTGCTGGACATAGCGGAGGCCGCGTTTAGGAAAATGAAGTGTCGACCAACACTTCATCCAAGAGGTGGAGGAGTGGAGGCCGCGTTTATTAAAATGAAGTGTCGACCAACACTTCATCCAAGAGGTGGAGGAGTGGAGGCCGCGTTTAGGAAAATGAAGTGTTGGTCGACCGTTCACCAGGTGGGAAGACGATCCGTGCGGTAGCCGGTCCGGGATGGATACGAAGAACATGGAACACAAAATAACTTACATTTAGTTTTGAGTTTATCTATTGTTTAACAAAATATATTTAAGGACCGCAGTGGACCGCGTGCGCAAAATTTCACGCTCGACGTGTAAACCCCGGAGAGAAGCGGTGGCACTATCTCTTTCAAGTTTGCTATATTTGCGTTTCTTGTGATGATGGAGTCACATATCATCAGGTTCCGAGGCTGTACGTATACATGAATATCAGTAGATCATCAGTGTTTATTTTGCTAAAAGGCACAAATAATATGTTGTCCTTAGTCTGATCACTAATTTTGAGTTCGTAACATGTGTCTAGAGGTCTAGAGAAGTACAAGTGCATAGTGCAGATAATGGACACCTCCAAACCTAAATACACCCTGACAACGGTCCGATTGTAAATGGACGGATATTGTAAGGGAGAGCAGCATATCAACGTATGCGCTGCTAATATGCGCAAGTAGTCCTAATCAGCAGGCGCAGGCGCCTAGGCGACATGGTAAGGGAGAGGCTACAGGAACATCTTAGAAATAGAAATAATTTTTGATTGAAATAAAGTAGGCGCTCGTAACGAATTGTGCAGTTCTTAATGAATTGTGCGAACCTTTTTATATCTCAAGACAGTGTTTAAACCTGTATAAGTACTTGTATAATTACATTCCTATTGAACTCTCTCCGGCCCTCCTTAAACTTTACAGCCTTCATTATAACCATCACTTTATGATAAGTTAAATCTTTAGCATCTCTATGCTTTATTGGGGGAAATCATATCTGTAAATGTGTGTTACTGGCAGAAGAGCCGGATAATGTCAACTCAAATGGCTCACTAACTGCACAACTTCCCGCGGTAGTTATGCAATTATGAATACATAATGTTCCGAGAGAAACATTTGATATTCACGTGGTGAGCTTTGTACTAGCTGAAAGTATTTGAATATATTGTTCAGTTTGGCTGTTCACTTTAATGTACATTTGTGCACGAATGTTTTGCATTTTATCTCCGCTATTAATTTCATCACTTGTATTTGAGTGCAGTGGTCTTATTTAGCGGCAGTGGTGTGTACAGGGCAGGATCTGGACCACACAACCGGGATGGTGCCGCGGTTCACGTGACTGTAGTCAAAGCGATAGCGGGAGTGCCATGAGTAGGGCAGTCGAGCTGGGCCGCACGACCATACACTTGGTATTAGTCAAATATTTTTGTACCGGGCTATTAAGAAGTACAATGAGACTTCGTCTGTTTGTGACAGAGATAGTTCTCGATGTCCAAGTAGTGTTCGTACGAAAAAGGTGGTCAAAGCAGTATTGCCTAGAACCATGTCGTATTTTAAGAGATGATTTAGGCTTTACAGCTTACGAGAGTCGCAATGATCATTTCTTAACTCATTAATTAAAGATTGCTGTATGGGGGGATAGCTCAAGGATAACCCCACCCTCAATCCAAGCCCAGCGTGACGTAGAAGTCGTCAAAGGGCAATAGCTTTGGATCTAGGAGGATTCGGCGACCCGGTTGTTTGGTGTCCCGTCTGTTTCATAGTGACAGCGAAATAGACGGGAGCACCGGACAGCGGTCGCGACGAGTGATGACGGTGCCATCAACCAGATCTGCGACATGCAGCAGAGGCGCCGGTCCGAAACCTGATCTGCTATTGCCAACCCGCCTGCTCAGCGTGACAACTACGAGCTTTTACCTTAAATAGACGGCAACAGCAGAATTCGGCCCTTAGTTCCAAGTAGTTCTACTAGCCCTGGCCTCGATAACGGTGGTACAAGAGGTGTTAAGAATCTCCGGGCTACGGATCGCTACCACCGATTTGACCTGGCCATGTATCACGGACGAATGCATCGACTAGATCACCATTTGCTTGAGCTGGAGGTAGGACCAGGAAAATCCCGATGGCACGTTCTGGGGTTATGTGTAGTCCGAAGACAAGTTGAAGACAAAATTACTTTGCCATCGGGACACCTATTCTACTTCAGAGTAGGCGACATTCCATCACAAGGGACCACATGGAGTCGGAAGTCAAAATCCCGGGAGGCAAATGCTGGTAAACTTCCTTGAGAAAGAGAGGCTCTTTTTAATGAACTCTTATTTTAAGAGGAGGCCCCATAGGAAGTGGACATTGCAGAACCCCGATACCGTGACAAGGACCGAGATTGACTTTATTATGACGGACCGAAAGCATATATTTAGGGATGTATCTGTGATCAACAGGCTCACAACTGGACGTGATCACCGATTTGTTAGAGGCTCCTTGAATAAGCTTTCGACGCGAGCGTGTCCGTTTGGTACAGTCAACTCTCGGACCTAGCTTCCTGTGAACCATTGCAGGTAACGAAATATTCCAACTGGAATTAAAAAAACCGGTTCGATTCTCTAGATACGTCGGTAAATATAATTGATGAGGCCATGAGCGGCGTGATTGGTTGGATGGGGGGCGTGAGAGAAGGCTATTGCAGGAGTTTGTATACGAGCGGGAAAGCTAAACTCTCAAATGATACGCTTGGGCTTATGAGGGAACGCAGAGCATACGAAGACATTACGTCTGCCGATGTCAGGCTTCTTTCTAGGCGAATCCACAAACTAATACGCCGAGACCTTCACTTCTCAAATACGCAACCGCTTACAGGAGTCATTGAGCAGAATAGAGGAGGGTTTCTGTGGAGAAGCTCGAAAGAAGTCATCTGACAAAGATTAGGACTGATTCTGGGGTTACAGTTTCTTCTAAGCATGAGATCTATTCTGAGGTCGAAGTTTTCTATAGCAAGTTATATACGACGCACGCTGCATATCCCGATACCCTGAAAAACGATCCGCTTGCAATCCTGACACGACACTTGTCAATAGATCTTCTGGACGTTAGCTTGAGTGAGATTAGTCAAGCTCTTTCGCAGCTTAAAGGGGGTAAGGCTCCGGCGAAGGGCGCAATTACAGTCGAGCTGCTCAGAGCAGAAGGCGAACCTGCGTTACGAGAGTTGAAAAGGATTTTTAATTTTGCTCTTCAGCGGGGCGTACCTCCCAAGGCATGGCTTGGAAGCGAAGTTGCTTCACTTTTAAGGAGGGTAACAAATACCATTAGTTAGAAGGTAGTTAAGCCCCTTAATAACACCATTTTCAATGACCAAGTATGGTGACTCCAGCAAGACTTCCAGCGAGACAAGATCATGAAGCTCGATCCACCCAGTTTGGTTAAAACCCACGTCCCGGACTTGATCAGAGCTGAAGACTAACTTCATCTAGTCCCGACTTGAATCCGCTGGATTATGAGTTATGGTCAGGTTTAGAGTATACAGCTTGCTCTAAACGCCATGATAATATGGAAGTCCCTAAAACAATCCATACAATTGACAGTGAAGAATTTTCCATGGAAAGAGTGCTTCTATTTTTAACTGATCTCCACGTTTAAAGGACTATATTACAGAGATGCAATGGAGACAACACCGAAAAAGTTTTTGTAAGAAGTAGAGCCATGCTGCATAGGAGGAGGTGGTGCTATGCATGGTACATGACACTACATCCTCCTATGCAACAGAATTGCTTGAATCACTCGCTTACTTGATTACACCGTAATGTGACACCTACGAGGTCACATTTCGTGCGGATTGTATTCAGCTGATTGCCTATTGGGGGGGGGGGAATGCAAAGGGGGGCATCGCATGGGCATAACTATGCTGATGTTCATGGGCACGCTCCAGATACGCACACACGCCTGCTCGCGGAGTGCCCATGCAACCGCTGCGTATACAACTGCGCCGGTCGCCGACGAAATGTTACCGGCCAGTAATATAATATCAAGCCTTTATCCAAACCCGTTTACATCTTTATTCAGCTCTCGGGCAAACGTCCCTTACTTCGTTACGCTCGAGTTCAATCCAATTTTAATATTCGCTTCACTTAAGTGGAAATCCTAATTGGAAAGCAATTAATTATATGACTACATCTCTATCGTCTATTCGAGACGTTTTAATTGATTATGAAGAGTTACCCTACTAATATTATGAACGCAAAAGTAAGTGAAATATGTTTGTAACTTACTCCTTCATTTAGAAACCATAGAATTAATTTTGATGAAACTTTACAATAGATGGCGTATCCAACAGAATAACAACGTGGTAAAGTAACGTGGGCTATAGACATAATAACTTTTGCACGTCCTTTTCAAAAAACTACTGTACAAAATTCGAAAAGAAATAATATTAATGAGTCTAGAAAAGTGTCGTATTTCAGCTTTACTTATAATAGAAATTGATTTCACAATTAAGATGGAAATACAGAACACATGTCATTGTTATTGAGTAATATCACAAATTATGCAGTAACGTCGCAAATAATCTGTCTCACTTAAAGTGTCATAGTTAAGTTACTTGAAACGCCTCATTGAAAATAAAATTTTTATTGTTACTAGAGCCATATCTAAATTAAAGCGGGCATGTTGTCAGTACTAAATAGTTGAACTTTTTAGTTATTTATAGTACACCGCCTGCATGTACTAATTGCCACGCCTTGCTTACCAACGATACGACCGAGGCCTGCCGGCAAGACGTAAATAGATTTCGTGACTTCAAAATACAAATGTCACCCTTATCTTGATATCGCCTATTTTAGTAATTATGACTCCCACAAATCGCCATAGAATAGGCAGAACTTTGGTGCGTAATGACGTCAGAACAAAACATGTAAGTACGCATCCTTCAGACGAAATGGAGCCTTCCGTGTGCACCATACGTACGACCGAGAGCCGTTTAGCGTGCCTGATAGCCCATTGTAGGGATAGGGATAGCCTGATAGCAGGGAAGAAGACCAAAGAGCCTGCACGTCAACTGCGCGGATGTTTATGGGCCTCGGTAGTTCCGCTGTTTGATGAATAATCGTTTCCACCCTGTACAAGGAGATTAAAATGGGGGTTAAAAGTCTTCGCACCACGTATTTGAAGTTATTAATTAGTTTCATTGTGGTAAAGTCACAAGTAAACTTTTACAAAGACAAGCGTTTCGTGCATATTATAGTACTTCGTACGCTTTTAGAAACTTTCTAAATATAAGTTGATGCAAATAAAGCTTGAAAATGGACGATGAAATTGGAAATCGGGTGAGATAATCTGCGAGTCATAAGCCGCATCTAAACTTTCCTCGTTAGTGCAGTTTATCAACAAGTTTATATTGTACATTACAGGGAAGATTCATAACAACGAAGTAGAGCGGAGTTACAAACACGGAGGTAACTGCGCAGACAATATTTTATAGTAAGATACTAAGTATCATTATACTATGTCATATATGTTTAATCAACGGAGCTTCCCTCCTTCACTCCGTACCCTCCATGAGCTAACAAACCACAAACCGTACAACGTGACAGCAAAACCCTTTACGGTGACATCATGTTTGCGAGACATTACTAGTACTCTTATTTATAATATACATAATTCAATACAACCATCTGGCTTACAAGAATTTTTATTTATTACTCCTAAAAAAATTTGGTTCCCAATAAAGGCAATGGGCTGGTCACAAACTCAGAAGATGCGTGTAGTAGGTAATCGGCCGTCTTGGCGTTCATTGAAAGAGGCCTATGTCCAGCAGTGAACCGATAAGGGCTGATAATGAAGAAAATTAACTCAACATAAAAACAAGCTTTCTTAATATCGGCGTGGCGTTGATTAGTCAACAACTACGGAAGTTTCTGTGACTCGCGGCACACGATTATACCGAACACCACTGCAAGTGCCATCAACAAGGCCTGTGTTGAGATGACCTGGACTGGCACGGTGCCATGTCACTCCGGCTGGCTAGTGCCTCACAAGAGACTTGGCTTGGGGGACTGACGGACTGGATGGATGACAATTAACACCGGCTTGGGCTAGAGTAGTGTGATATGTCCACGGATTATAAATATGAGGCGTCGTTTGTGTTCGTTTCAAGGGTATTCTTTTCCGTGAATAAGAACATGGTGCAGGAAAATATTGTATTTAATAGAAGAACGATGTACAGGCGGACCCCTCTGTGCAACAATAGCCGCCCGCCCCTCAGTTACCAGGTAATGGACGACTAACGAATACTCCCGAACGTGAGCTCGTGCAAGCCTTCAAATGGTTTACACAGGTATTGTAACACTTCGTTTTTATTTTGTTGACACAGGGATACGCATTGACGTGCCATCAGCGGGAGACGGAGGTGTGTAACAGTCACAACCACAGGACGCTGTTAGTTATAACCTATATGCAGTATAAACATTACAGCTAGTAGTATGTTCCATATATGTCCAGACAATAATAATAATAAAATCTGTGGTTTATCACACCACCTTACCTCAGTCCAGTGTACCGTAAGGTCTTGTGTCGCAGGTACTCGACAAAGGAAATATATTTAATATTTTTATATATTTAAGAAATCTAATATATTTAAGATTTTTATTATAGAAATATGTAAACATCCATGACCTTGGCGGGATTCAAACCCGCGACCTCTGGCGTAACACGCGGACCAACTGCCACGTTACCAACTGAGCCGGCCGGTCGTCGATATTGTGATAACAGCTATGACACCTGATGCCTGTGTTAGACATATACAATATCCAGTACAGCCCCGAAGGCCATGAGCTGAGGACACCTTGGGTGTGCACCTCCGTGGTGTGTTATAGCTTGCCATCATACACGTAACAATTCTTGGTAAGTGATCCAATGAGAAGCTCTATTTTCAAAATAAAGTGTTCAATTGAATTTATGGATGTAGTACACCCCACCAAATGTCATAGTGATAGCGGAACGTACGTATCAGGTTCGCTACACGTAATCAACGAGTATTGATTCTCTCTCACAGCTGTTAGAGGGAGACTCGTAGTTATAAATTGTCCATGTTGTGTATAAATAGATTATTGTATGTATATATTGGCGTTCGTTGAAAGAGACCTATGCCCAGCAGTGGGCCGATAAGGGCCGGTAATGTTGAAGATATATATTAAATGACAAAGATAAATAATTATACAAAGTATAAGAAAAATAAATCGGAACCAATGCAATGCGACATTTACGTTTCTGTTTCTCGCGGTTTGTTCAATCCAGTTTTTGCGAAGCAATTCAGGAGTCCGTCGTCCGCTGCTGATTCAGAAAATGTGTGCGGCGCGCTCACGGATTTCATATAATTGCGTGGCCTCGCGCGTACCCGCACACTTTGCAAATAGGAATTGAAAAATTATAAAAATGCCTTTTCTGCAGCAGCGGACAGTCTCAAAACCCTCGACATATTCGAGGATTATTTTGGAATCCAAATAAAGTATTTAAAGTGACATTTATACCCCATCTCGGTAAATGCAGCGCGTTAAACGCTAATCATTATTATTGTAATTAGTAATTTGCTTTTTTCAACCTTTCATTAAACATTTTATTATCATGTTTGATCACCTTATTTAATTTTAATTTCATTATGCATTGCTTTCGCTTAGTTATTCCCTTTTTCTTTTTTGTCATATGTAAAATGAAGCTAGGTACATATTACCTTTTTATGATCTGCCTTTTTGCCTAATTTGTGTAACTCCGCTCCGCTTGTGAACACCATCCCGCTTGTGGCACAGCGGCTTACCTCTGGTCACCGCCGTCCTCATCACCGTGTTCATGCGCAGACCGCTAGCGGCCACACTAAGGCGGAGTGCACAATGTTTCAGGGTGTCACATTTTATTTGAAAAGCTCGAGACCACTCGTCGCAGCCACGTTTTTGTTTCAAAGGGTGGAGACAACCTGTGGCTTTACGTGTGGGGCGTATAGAGTAAAGTGGCGATATACTTGGAAACCATCATCATATAATTAATTTTTGAAAAAATACTTTAGTTATGGCGTTAATGAAAGCTGAGAAGATGAGAAGGGAGAGAACAGTCACCCTTAGGAACGCCTGCAGAGAGACCACTCCAATTGAAAAACGTGTCCTTTCCTTGTACATCCTGCGTTCGACGGCGTAGGAATGCGTCGAGCCAGGCTACGGTAGAAGAGGATATGTTATAAGATCGTAATTCGTATTCGTATTTTCACTTTTAATTAAGTGTAAAGAAATACCTACATTAAATAATGGTTTTCTTAAAATTATATATATTATTCGATAGAAACTTATTATATATTATTTATAGAAGTATGTTAGGGGTAAGTATATTAAGGCGGAAACTGAAGTCATAAACTTATCTCATGGTTGACGTAAATTAACACAATTTTTTCATACTTGAGCTATTGTGATTAAAACTAGGCCTAATATTATGTATTAATTCTATTTAATAACCATAAACATCAATCTTTAAGGTAAAATAAAAACTAATTTTACAAAATATAAATTATCTCGGAACACACTTTCTCTGGGAGAGCCCTTATTGGGGGAGAATAATAATAATAATTACCATCAATACTAATCATGTTTTAAAGTCAAATAAGCTCAAGTTTAAAGGTAGATTTCATATTATAAGCACCAGTAGTAAGTAGTAGTAGCAGTAGACGCGTACAACTGACTGCTTATTCAAGATAATGGAAGCAGCAGCCGCTGGCGCTTGAGATGATGAGCCGAGTTGTTGTGGTCGTGGAAACATTTTGACGGTTCTAGAGAATAGAACTTTCGGTAATAATTTTAATTTAATTACAGCCTCAGCCATGTTCTGCAGACGGAAAAAATGAAAAGTGTTGTTGACAGTCGGTCTTGGGTCGACAAAGTTATTGAAGTTGCACTAAACTTGTACGAGATAGTGCCACTGCTGCATTGCTAACGACCTGTCGCTTATACGAGGCGACGAGTCACGAGTGGGTGACGAACTATGGCAGGAGAACCGCTCCCTTACAAATCGTATGAAACGGAACAGCTTAATGCGTCTCACCACAATCATCATAATCATTATCAGCCCCTGTCGGTCCCCTGCTGGTCATAGGCAACTCTCAATGAACGCCGCTACTGCACATAGTTCAAGGAGGGCAATAATCTACAATAGAGTAGGTACGGTTGGCAACCCGAGTTGACCCTGCACGCTATCCCTACATCTTCCCACCTATTCTGTGTGAATGTGCACGTCTCACCATTTCAGAGTAACGTCCTTACATACAAATGTATGGACGTTACTTACAAAATGTAAATATAATAGGAGGAAGATAAGTTGTGAATGACTACATCGATTGATACGCATTTTTTTCCATTTGAACCCTTTGAAATTATTTTTTCTTTCCTTTTCATTTTAAAATTATTAATTCATTTCATTATAAAATAAAAAATCGTTTTTTTCAATAGCTTCAATCGGATTGATTTAATATAATAATTCTTCGCTTAGGTATGGAGGGCAACTCAACTGCATGATAATTATGTGCATGTCAATGAGCGTCTGTAGTCATAGGCTCTATCTTCTCGTTTGTCCCCATATCCTGTAAAACCATTATCCAATACTCATCATAAATTTAATTATTAATAAGTCAGTGAAACGAAATAAGCAACATCAATCATATTTAAGTCTCTTTAAAGCTCTTCGCATTCCCGTGTTCATGAACTGAGAGGTAATGTTGCCATTTGCTATTTCTGTTGAAATACTTCAGCAGAAGTACTCGTCAAGATCTTCACTGATATAGCATTTGTTGCAATTTCTTTTGTTGGGTGTTCTTTTGCTGTGAGATCGAGCCGAGAACTGGGTTTAATTCTTATTTCTATTTCTCATTTTAACATGATTCATTGTTCATGACTTAGTGGTGTTGAAATAAGTGATATTGTCTTAAGCTCATTTTAGACATAGTATTTAATTGCGCTCACTAGTGCCGAACCGATACGCGTAGCATTCGCTAAATATTTTTGAACGATCACCAAATACATAATACTAGCGATATGATATTAAAAATTATACAGGAAAATTTATGAACCACATAGCACTGTAGTTGTTTGTACAATGTAATCAATCGTAAGGCGCTAGATAATTTACCTGGCTACATTGTGTAATGTACCAAGTTATAATAATGTTTCATTGATTAAAGTAACAATGGCAATACTTTTAGGATACAGAAAATATTATCTAAAATCTTCTTTCCCCATCGCCCTTTAAAGGCAAGAGTTTTAAACAGTTGAAGGCATGGTTTGATTTATATTGGAAAGAAAATGATGAGTTCGAGTGATAATGGGTAGTAGCAGTGTGGCGCGAAATTGCTGTCGATTTGCATTTAGTGTACTGAACACAGAATGAAAATTAAATATTGTAGTAAAAATGTAGATTGCAATGGTGAAAGTGGATGGAATATTCACACGTACCAAAAGCATTTTTACGTTACATTCTAAATGAGCTTACTATCGTAATCCACTTAACATATTATGCACAATTCAAATTACTTTATAACACCCTAATATTATAATTAGTGTTGTTAAGTCATTTAAATACCACACATTTATCTTGTTTTTTTTTTGGACCTATGCCTCGAGTGTGGATTTCATCTATAAACATAAACATTAATACACTTATCACACGCGAGTAAAAACTCCATAAATATCATCTGTAAAGTTATTGGTTTTTTAATTTTAACAATAGTAATGTTAGCCCAACCATTTCAAAAGTCACTATTCGTAGATCACACAGAGGGACTGAAGTTCAATTTAGTTTAAACGCATTATGCTTGTTATGGATGAGCTATCACTGTTTCGCTTTGAGTATATAGACCAAATGAGGCAAAGTGACGGCATCGTGTTACTAGGGACGCTTAGACTTAGACGTTAAGTATGCTACTTAACGTCTAAGTCCCTAAGTAATCGGCCGTAACATCATTTTCGCATAAATCAAGTTGCTTTAATAAGGAGGTAATTTCCGTGCACAGGTGATATCTAATTCTAAATTCAGTTTCACATAAATCTACTAGTATTTTAGAGATGTCTCTAATTTTTAAAGGAAAGTCTTTATACGCTGCTTCACGCCACATGTAAAACACTTTTTTTATTTTATGTAAAATAATAAACTATTAACTAAAATGCTCTGTCTAATAAACTATTAACTAAAACTCTGTCGTTTGACTGCCCAAATATCAAGTGAGTAACTCTACTACTGCGTTTGCGTATATTTCATTACTTAACTATTAAATAGCGACTGACCCTCGTATTTATGACAAAATACTCAACTTTAACTCAACTCAAACATTACGTTACACTTAACCTTGACTAGAAAATTAGCGTAAACGATATGTGAAACTCACACATAGATAGTGTTAGTTGTTGAACTATCCGCTAGAAGTGCAGACAAAAGCTCTTTACATGTTGGTAGACTAAACGAAAACGCGTTAGTAAAGTACATCGTTACAAAAACTCACTCTCGAGGTGCTGGACTTATGCTTTGGAACAATGAGAAGCCCAATACAGGAATTTTTCTTGTCGACCAACGAGAAATGCAGCCGTTGCCTCTGCTCTACTGCAGATGTGAGAGATGCATCACAATATAAAAGCTGCAGTAGCTAATTCAACTATTATCATTATGACCGAAGAGACCATGGGGTTCGTCACCCGCTCTGCCTACTGCTAACGCGCTATAGTTAAAATGGTCCACGTTCATTAATCTAAACGTCTGCGAACATACTAATGAAAAATCATGACAGCCGTAATGTAACAGAAATGGAAATATGTAATAATATGCCTGGCAACGGTATCGGATTGTCACGTGCTTGGAGATCGGTGCCTCTCACTTACAAGAAGTTTATGCTGCAGTTTGTAAATGTTGGTAGTTCGATTGACGCTTTGCTCTCTACGCACTGAAAAATGTTTCTGACCCCATCCTAGCGACAAAGCATTGTGAAAAATATTTCTTTATCGCTTATAAACAGCGCTGATATTTCCTCTCCCATTTCCTTTTGTACAATTGTGTAAAGTTGTTTTCTTGTGGTCAATGAAAATTGGAGAGGCGGCAACTGTCATAAATTTGACATGGTTTCTTTTTCATGACCTTCTTATATGACGTAGTATGAAATTTGTGCCTTTTATTAGTAAAGTTAATAGAAATAAAATTTGCATGTGTCACGAATCCTTGCTTTTATTACACCCCAAATATGTATAATTGTAGGATACATATTTTATCGTCAATTACCTTTCTTTATAATATTCCAGTTTTTGAATTCTAGAACTATACAGATTTACGTATGTAATTATATCTATGTGCAGTGGCGGGACAGGTTAGTTTGCCAACCACATCACACTTGCCATGCGACAGAATATGCAGCTGGCACCGATTCCAAACTGCTTGATTAGATAGTTTATAAACATACGCGCTTGTGCATCTTGCTATTTTGACAGAATATGCAGCTGGTACCGATTCCAAACTGCTTGATTGAACATTAGATAGTTTATAAACATACGCGCTTGTCCATCTTGCTATTTTGACAGAATATGCAGCTGGTACCGATTCCAAACTGCTTGATTGAACATTAGATAGTATATAAATATACGCGCTTGTGCATCGTGCTATTTTGAGATGTCGCAAATTTTATGAAAGCATATACTATGCTTAACATTGTTGGATAACAGAAATATAAAAGATTTAATGGCGGAAAGTAGAATTGTGAAGCGAAGATAAAACAAGCACAACGAAAAAAATAGAAGTCTACTTTTGAATATATTTTGCGGCATTTCATATCTGTTGTCATTATAATCACAATGTGATCTCTACTTACATTATGCCATGAATACGTGGACACGTAGGAGACGTGGATAACAGTGTCGATAGATGTAATTAGATATATATCGCTTCTGTGGTGATAAGATATATAACGGTGCGGGTGTCGCCTGTTAAGGCCGTTAGCCGCGTGGGGTCCTGGGTTCGCCTCCAGGTCTGGCAACTATTGTTAAATGTTTTCAGAATATTCTGAGTATGTATTACATTGTCCGGGATCGGAATGTGCCCGAAGTGGCCATAGGCTTGCTACCTATGACATCATGGACCTCAGTACGTCGGCTAATCACGGGTCTTCTAGTATATCTACTGGACTGACGAGTGCTGGATGTACTAGCGCACCTCTGCCTACCTCTTCGGGGATAATAGACGTGAAGATACTTTTTACTTTTTTGTTAATAGTGTTGAAACTGACTTGAATAAATAATTGAGATATAGCGTCTCAGTTGTCGCGTCACTTTTACTAGTGATAGCTCAGCGATCTAAATTCGATCTTAATTAAAAAACGGTAAAACCTTTTCACATGACACCACGACAGCGGCGGACCCGTCACAGTGTCGCGCTGCTGTCAGTGGCGTCGTGTGACAGCTGCCTCAGATTGTATTTACTAGTAGTCACTACCAACCACACATGAAACGCGCAAACACTGCGGGTCCCACTGATCCCGCAATTCTTGAACTGTGTACACGTGACACATGAGTCACTGTCAGTGGCGTCGTGTGACAGCTGCCTCAGATTGTATTTACTAGTAGTCACTACCAACCGCACATGAAACGCGCAAACACTGCGGGTCCCACTGATCCCGCAATTCTTGAACTGTGTACACGTGACACATGAGTCACTGTCAGTGGCGTCGTGTGACA
>JAFELO010010717.1:84082-154198 GCA_017140195.1 Eumaeus atala | reverse complement strand
AGAAAATATCAGCATTACTTATTTCACACGACACTGCTACAAGCCCAACACATTTGTATTGGCCGTATGGAATTTGCCGCGAACACGATACCCTTTCAACTTTGTCCATCGATTTTAATTTATGAAACGATCCAAGACGTGAATTTGTTGTTTCCAAAAATATTAAAATAAATTGAATTGTTATGAACCTGAAACTCTCCATTTTTTTTTCAATGTACACGGACATGTTCCCTGAATATTTACAATCGTCGCTAGTACGCGTCCCGCTAAAATATCTGTTATAGTATGTAACCTGTGAAATGTGCCCTTAGGGTGTTTATTAAAAATTAAAGGACTGCGTCAGCATACGCTTATCATCCCTGGTCCCACAAAAGTATGTGGTTCATCTGGGATGAAGAATAATAGCAGAAGCTCCGTGAAAAAAAGGAAGTAAATATATAAGTGTTAGTGTTGCTCCTAGTTTGTGTATTGTATTGTGTACAGGCACCTTCTAATGAGAACATGCCTGTGACATCATACACAAGAGCAGGAGAGGACGATGAGAAAATGAGGTTATGGAATAATGATTAATTTCATTATGTATATACTTCATCTTTCATATATATGACGTCATATATTCTAAATACTATTAATGTGTTAAATGCTGTTTATATTTTTCAGTGGAGATGTGAAGAGTCTCATTTACTTGGAACAACCCACAAACAGATTGAAAAATCTTTGAATGTTTACTTCCATTTCACAAATGAATTCTTAATTGTTTCCAACTTAATTATGTTATGTCCGAAAGTGGGTACGTAAATATTTACAAATGGATTTATCAAACGGCTTACCCTCTGCAAAAGTTATTTCAAGGCAGGTTATTACCACGGTGAGTTTACTGAAAGACAAAGCTAATTTTAATTGAAAAGACCTTTAAATCCCTATTGCTGGTCAAGTACAACAATGCGTCTATATTTAAGTAAATATTAGTTTGTCTCTTAATACATTTTTTATTAGATTACTTAGATACTTTAAGGCAGCATCATATGAGCGAGAGGTACCTCCCTGATTATGCCGGCCAAACTCCGCTGCATTGCAGCATGGCACTACTCCTCACTATATCACTATTGTAGTAAAACCAAGTGTCGGCATATGATCTGAAATCTCTGTAATGTATCTAAATATGTAAATATTTTGCATTTCCATTAAATTCGGCGCACGTTCGGCCGCAGACGATATCGTGTTGTGATCCACTGCGTTCCTATCGAAAAACGGATCCAAAAGCTCTACGTGAAGGCGCCGTCCTGATTCTATTGGATAGCGTCGATGACACTTCGTCTCACATCTCTTCAATTCATTAGAACGACATTAAATACAATACTGTAACGAGCGCACTCCTAACTAATGAGAGCGGCGGCAGGCGGCTCACTCGCGCTCTGTATCAGGCCAGATGCCAATTACAGCTCGTAATTAATTTCAATATAAGGTAAGACTTCTGTTTTCAGAACTTTGTAAGTACTTATACTCAATATTAATTGTATTTCTTATTAATGTTACTTTTATTTTGTAGATTTTCTACAGAAAATATATTTTTATATCATCATCATCATAATCAGCCCTCCTCGGTCCACTGCTGACGCGGGCCTCTCTCAATGAACGCCAAGACGGCGATATTATTTTTTTTCACATACACACATATAATTCAAATCTTTTACTAAGAACATTTTGTTAGTCTTGTGTTCCGCACAGATGAATATTGGCAGTTATTAGTGTAAAACATCAATTACTTTTTAACAATTTCATCGAATCTATAAAATAATAACTTCTAAAATGTACTTACTGAAAGTAAAGATTATTATGGTTGTCTGAAGGCCGAAGAAGTCGAGGAAACTTGTTCTTATTTCACACAAAAAATACTAAACGGATTTGTTTGAAATTTGGCACAGATGTACATTACAATCTACATTTATCATCCCGAAATATATCGCATATTCCCTTGGGATAGATGTTATAATGAAACCTCACGGTACGGCTAGTCGTTGTATAAATGCAATATTACCGAGATATAATAAGATGTATCTTCCACTATGTAGTGTATGTAGATTTAAGTTTACAAATCCCACAAAGTTTCACATTCGCCTTTAAAAGTTTATAATCTCATCACATTATACAAGCATTCCCATAGCGAACGGAAGGGGAGCGAGCGTAAGCTCAACAGACTTTAGTAAGACGAGTCTACCTCCAATACGAGCTGCAAGAGATGTTTTCACATAACCGCTCAGGTTAAGTGAAAACGATGGTATAGTGATAGCCAGGAGTTCTTTACTCCATTGCAGATGGATTAGACCGGCACGACTGGAGAGGTATCTCTCGCTCATACGATAACGCTTGAAAATGACAGCTGCACTGTCGCATTCGAGATGGATCGTGTGTTTCTGGTGGGCCATTGGAGGAAAAAGCCAACACGTCTGCATAACATTAATGAATGTATGAAGTGAATGAAAGAAATATCCTTTATCGTCATTAAAGAGACAGCGTTGTCTTACAAGTTTACATTGTGTGCCACTCCACAGGATTGTACACACCCCCCAGCACCACGGTTCAAGCCTAGTCGTGGCGGTGGGGCTTAGTAGCCTGGGGTGAACCCAGGCGAAGCCAATTGAGCCGAGGGGGATCTTTGCACCCCTGTTATAAGAAGAGGGGGCTTATAGATCAGGAGGAGGAATCTCTCTCGGTACCCCTCTTATAAGAAGGTAGGTCCCCTCTATGGGCAACAGTAGGTGGCGCTTATGCGCACGGGGCAAGGGGCGAGGATGGGAACCTCAGCCCATTGTACTGTCCCAAAGTCGGTGGGGTTGTCCTGTAGTGCTGCGCAACCCCATCTGTGGAGGTGGACTTGGTCATTTAGGGGGCTGACTAGCCGTCGAAGTGCCACGATGATTGTTGTTCCGGGGCACCTCACCAAGGGCGGCACTGATAGCACTCGCGGTGGTTTTTGTGGGTATTCGGCACTATCATGTGCCGCGAGTCCCACACACCACTGGACCCCACCCAGGGCCAGTGAAGGCGCGTAAATGCGTTTTCCCGCGTCAACAAAAAAAAAAAGACACCATGTAGGTCCAAGTTTCGGAAGTACCACGAGCATCCAGTAGCCATGCGTAACAATCCATTTTGTATTTTCTTCAAACGTTCTATTTGGGTAGGGCATATGTGCCCGAATGCACTGCAATACGATATGATACAAAGTGAGCTTATGTCGATACACCATTTTGCTCTTTTTGTTTATAAGAGGATAGAGTTTAAAAAGGATATGTCGTGCCTTTTTCAGAACGTTAACTGTGTGATTCTTGATGCTCATAGACCTATCGGGAGTGACTCCCAAGTATTTCACGCGTAGGTATCTCGTTACCGCAGAGCAGGATGGGAAGCATGTTTACTCGTTATGCGAGGGGTATTTTAGTGAGAAGTGCATGGATTTACTCTTCTCCGCGTTAATTTCTATTCTCCATTTTATCGCTAGTATACAGATTGAAGAGGGTGGGAGAGATGCTGCCAATGCTGGTGATGACAGTTAGCGGCGCGTGTAGCTAAACACAATTTCGCTGAGAACATTTCTCGCGTCAGTACACACAAGGAATGAACTGGTTTGAGCTGCGGCGGGGGCTTATGAAAGGATGTCGTCACATGTTGCTATAATTACGAGCAGAACAGGAGCAAACATTCATTTGAAACAATTTTAGTTACAGATGTATCGAATGTGAAGAGTAAATTAGTTTGTAGCAAATATATTCTATATAGGAATTCTATAAGAGAAGTCAACAGGGGGTTAAAGGATTATCACGGTTTAGTTAGACTTGTATATACATTTATTTCAGCTTTGTCTCTCTTACAATAAAACAAATATGAACAAACTTAAAGTTATACATTAAAGAAAAAATGGAATCAATATAATTTTTAATTAGGGTTTATATTCAGTTACAATTAAACATAATTTAACAAACAATTTTCACACGTGGCATATACCATTTAAACTAAATCATTATTGATACGGTCTATCAAATTAATAGCCATACAGATCATGTAAATACTACTATCAAAATGCACACAAAAAAGAATTAAGACACTTTAACATTAATAAAGGCTTAATAAGATATGAGACATGGCGTAGGCATGAAATCAAGAACTCGCCCTTTTAATGAAATAATAATTCTTGCATTGTGACACGAATATATTGGTTCCCGGCAGGAAATACAAAACTATTTAATTATGATTTGTGGATTGCAGATGACGCTATCTGCAATCCCAAATATATCCATCCTCCGAATCGCCAAAAGGACAAAGAGTGACATTTCTTCAGCACAGATAACATTAAGCCTTACAGTCCAACATGACAGATATACTTTTTATTTTTAATGTTTATGTAGTAAAAATGTAACTGTTACAAGTTTACTCTGTAGAGCAGCGAATATTGTTATTGCTGTTTGCAGGGCGGAAGGAATATCGACAGTCTGAACTGACGGCAGACAGGACTAGAAGTTCTGTAGGAAGTCTCACGAAATGCAGCTCACAATTAATTTTACTGTTTTTGTACATGTACCTACTTGATTGTGTCAAAAACGAAACCGTTTAGTTATAACAATTAAAAACTCGTGTTAAAGAACACTGAGCTGATATGAAACACCTGTGTGTTACATAATCTGTAGCCTGTGAGTATACTGAAATTGGTCCTGCCATTACATTACATTTGATAAAGCGCATATCCTTACTAGAGGGCGCTGACTCCTTTCTAGAATGATCCGAGCATTGTTCGCGTTAATCGGAACAACTAAAGAATTATATTTATTCGGGTACTTTTAAAAACATGTGACTTCAGTTCATCTGTCATCTCAGCCTACCTGTGACCATGGTTGCTGTAAAGCTTCTGAAACGCCTGACCAGTTAAATAATTAAATATACCGTGATAAAACCCGTCAAATTGTACCGTTTTATTGTAATATAGCAATTTATCAAAGGTATAGCAATAAACAGTTTGTAGTACTAATGCGTCTCTATCTGCATTTTATTGCCGACACAAAATAAACGATCGTCAGCAAGCAATAAAATGTAGCGCCGAGTTCTTGGTACAACGGTTTTGTAGCCGTAAAATTAACACGGAAGAACAACACACTCTTCACGTCTATTTCTCCACGTGACTGATCTTCTTTCTCTGCTAAGACTCTGGTCGCGTATCGGAGCTGACACATACAGTATGTGTCAGCTCCGATACGCGACCGGAGTGTACTCCTAAAGAACTAACACGATTCTGAAGTGAAAGAAGCAAAATATGTAAGTGATGTAAGCGCGTTAAAGCGTTGCGCTAGTGTCGCGCTCGATTGCTGTCAGTGTCACACTATTTCCCTCCTCACATTTCTGTCATGCCGGGGGCCTCCATCGTAGTTGAAAGGATAAACACACATGTGAACTGTTATCACGCAGACCACCATTACTTCGAGGTTATCGTTCAGTAGTTTGTGTCATACGACCGCGTCAATGTGAATGACGCCACAATAAATATTGACAGCGACACGCCGTGCATATATCGCGTTTGTCAAAACTTATATAACGTTATTTTCCTCGAGTCAAAACTCCCGCGTATTGCGCGGCAACAAGCCACGGTAACGTGAGTACAGAGCTCTTTAGAGAGAACCTTCATGCTTTTCATGCTACAAAGTATTCCCAGCTTCTACGACAGATTACAGTTGTGCAATATCATTTTGTATTCAAGTCTGAAGGAAAGAGAGAATTAAGGTAGTCTATCAAGCGAACTTATTATAGTGTACAGGTGCGTACGCAGACACATGCACCCTCTGCGCCCTCGTTCACTTATTCCAATGGGACAGTAGTCCGATTTGACTGGCGAGAATTCAGGCGTAGGCCCTTCTTCTAACATCCTCTACGTAGCACAGATACACTACCAACATCCCTACTTCGGATTAGGAATAATTGGAATTCAAAATTCCCAATAACACCTGGACCAAAAACCTTACGATCTTTGTTTAACGCGAGACCACGAAACATTCTTCCACCTCGTTGTCAAAGGGGTATAAAGTGTTTTTACATCATGAGTATCATGATGACATGAAAGGGGATTGAGGGAAAATAGTAAAGGGCATACGTACTAACATGACATAATCAGATTTTCCGAGGGTGGCGTCAATAGTTTCAGCACGCGGAGCGTTTGTGCGAAGAGAATAATGAATGTGGTTCAGGTTACCTCTAGATAATATACTACAGTACGCAACTTTGCAAGTGGAACTACGTGTGATTCGGGAAGTAAACCTGTTTCAGATATATTCCCATGACAATTTCATCCTATTTCAGTTTTATTTAAATGTCAAATTATTTTAATGAGGAGAACCAACGGCCATGCCGACAACAACAATCAACAAAATCTATTTCTATAAAATCGTGCGAACAGCGTAACACTTTACCGCGTTTACATTTTTTTCATCGGCGTCTGGTGGCCCAGTGGAGATGGAGAGAGAGAGAGAGAGAGAGAGAGAGAGAGAGAGAGAGAGAGAGAGAGATGGCAACTGATCTTCAAATTAGCAATTATACTTATGTACAGTGAAGTCGGAAGGTGACTAATGTCATCACTTAGACTACAAAAAATGCACGGATTACACCACAGGAGGTTGCAGCAAACTTGCCGAAGAAATTACAGATCGCCAAATACTTACTTATCAACCTACTGTACTGATAATCCTTACATCAGTCTATCCAATCACAATTCAGGAAATCTCAGAAATAAGGCTACTGTTCTATGTCATATACATATATCATATGTCACAAATAACACATGATTTATAAACGTAGGTACACATGTGGTATATTACGCGCCGTACATTTTTTTAAAGCCATTTTACTACTATCGACGACCATGAACATCCGCATAACTACTATGCTGATGTGTTGCACTCCTTATCACTCTGGTTACCCACAAGCCGCACGAAACGCGACAACGAAAATGTCACTTTACGCCGGTCGCATCCTCCCAGTTTCGCACTACCTCCTATAAAATTTTATGAATTTATGCGAATTCTGCGCTTCTTCTTATCATGACGTTCAGGTGGAATATATTGTGCTTAAATTCAATTTTCTTCGCTGCCGTGCTGCATTGCGCGTCGGCCCTATTCAGCCACACACCAGTTAGAGAGCAAGTTTATTGGTCTGAACGAAAAATAATACTGCAAAATGTTCATCGGACGTATAATAATACTGCAAAATGTTCATCGGACGTATAATAATACTGCTAAATGTTCATCAGTCGTAAAATTCTCGTTAAAATTAAAAAAAGGCTTATCGTTTTTCACAATAAATCAGAATGAAACGAAAAAATATAATGATGTTCCTAATTACATAAAACATAATTTGAAATCAAATTAGTGACTTGAAATATAAAAGGAAAAAACATAAAAAAGGAAATATAAGAGGCGGACTAATGTGTTCATTCCATGTCTTGTAAACAGGACAGAAGGTCGTATGTTGTTAGACCAAAGCAATTTGGATCCTCCTGTAGACGATGACACTTTTTGTGTTAGCTACAAAAATGTACTGTTGCAGAATTGTTGTAACATTTACCACCAGACCTGAGCTTTTGGCTGAGAATCATCGTCAGTTTCTGGGGCTGATTATGATCGTGATAACATTATCATTACGAAGTATTAGACTACTTTATAGAATAAGAACTTTGAAGAGAAAAAAGACAATTTAGCAAAGAAAAATTTTTTTCTTAATCTACATCAATAGCTGTTTCGAACACAACACAATTATTTCCTAAACTCAATTAAACACGAAAAAGAGTAATGTAGCTCATTCAATACACTTTCATTGTAATGGTCGTACAACACCATTTTGAAATTGGGAAAGTGTCCTAGTTAGGAAGTATTCTTTAAACCGCTACAAAATGATGTAGTGTGTGTGATGTGATTTAAATATAATGTTACTAAAAACAATATCACTAAGGGTAGCCCTTCACATGTAGCTGAGGGATGAAATAAAATATTCGAGAGAAGATAGCCGTATGGGGGGTCTTTCTAAGTACCTTCATGCCTATTATCCCCGAAGAGGCAGGCAGTGGTGTGCGAGTACATCCACAACTCGTAAGTCCAGTAGATGTACTAGAACACCTACGATTAGTCAAAGTACTGAGGCCCATAATGTCATACATAGGTGGCAAGAATATGGTCCCTTCGGGTACATTCCAATCCCGGACAAAGTAATGGATGCTCAGAATAATCTGAAACACATTTAATAATAGTTGCCCGACCTGGGGATCGAACCCAAGACCTCACGCGGCTAACGGTCTTAACAGGCGACACCCGCACCGTTGCACCACAGAGGCGATTTCTAATGGATTCTTTCCAAGATGAGATTTTTAGAGAAGCTTTTTGAGCATATCAATGCTTTGTGTGATATTCCCTTCTAAATTGAAGGCATGAAGTCGAAATATATACTAACAAATGACTGTATAAAAGACACTAGCTAGGCCACGCATCGCTCTAAAAATAGTTTTGTTGAGTCAAAATAAAATAAAGCCTTGAATTCAGTTAGCCATATTGTGTGCATCAGTTGCTTCGGATACTTGCCCCGAGAAACATCGTAATATCGAGGTATATATTATGATAAAATATTACAATTCGAATATAGAATGTTACAATTCCAATTTCCAATATTCGCAATAAAGACACGACTTCTACAGTCAGGACAGGTCATATAAAATAACGTACAACTGTCGGCCGTGAAGTGTCAAATCAGTTTACACGTACGTGTCGCAGATAACATTATAGAACCTCGCCACGTGTCGCCAGAGAACGTCTATCGCTTTGATGCCAATAAAGTGTCAAAAATATCGAAAGAACTTAACTGAAATTTAGTAACACATTTTATTCTAAAGGTAGATTTTAAAACATTATTAAAATATTATAGAATTAAAACAAAGCAACATTACACAAAACTTCATGTAATTCGGAACCAATCAACTACAGTCCACTGAGGATTCGATTATATATTTGGCCTACACATACATATACACTTACTTACAGGTTAACATTTCAAATTTATTAGAATTAATTATTTAATTAAAGTCGGTAGTCACTAATCACCAAAAACGATACAAAATATTATTGTATGGAATTAGAACATTCAAAATGATCGGAGCCTAGCTGAAAGACAAACACATTAACATATAAGCGTAATAATTGCTCTATTCTTAACGAATGTCTTTGTCACTTCCTAGCAAGTATAGTTGATTGAATGTATTGTCACTTTCTGGTGGAAATTCATGTTAACGCTTGAATAAATAAATAAACCATTCTTCCAAATTTTTTATTTTTCTATTCGACTCAGGATCAGGTACTGATGATGATGAATTAAAGCCGGTCGTAAAAGTAAATTGTAAAACGACTAATTGTGGATAAAGTATATAAAGTTCATTTATTAATCAAGTGCCTTAGAAAATGAGGTAGGATTAAGGAAAATTCGTAACCTAAAATTGACAAAAAATATTTGTTAGTTAATCTTGAGATATTAATTTAGCTTTTAATGACAAAAATGGATAACGCTGCTCAAATTTTTTGCAGGATTGTTTTCAGCGGATAGCCCAAGGAGACAAATGAGTAATAGAAACCGTTCGGAGACTACAGACATCCATTTACGTCAGCACGGTTAATGTGTAAACATATGTGCGTTTCCCTTTATCTCATTCCTACGAAGGACAGACAGAAGACACAGAAAACTCGTAAACCGCACAAAACACGATTGCATAGCCATCACTTTCCAAATGGTTCATTTCCAGGAGGCGTCGGTCCCTTTGGCACTGACTAGCCGTCGAGGTGTCCTGGTGACGTGTTGTTCTGAGGCACCTTAACAAAGGCGGCACTGATGGCAATCGTAGTGGTTTTTGTGGCACTATATGCCGCAAGCCCCACACACCACTGGACTCCACCCAGGGCCGATGAAAGCATGTAAATGCATTTCCCCGCGTCAGCAAAGAAAAAGTAGCGTCAATAAAAAATTACGGAATACCTCGGTCACGTGGACACCAAAAACATTATATTAAACATTCTTTTTGAAAAAAAGGAACGCATTCCTTATAGGCTTCCAGCCTCCTTTGTTGTAAGAAAAGAACATAATCATAGGACGCACGATTAGAACATTGATAATGAATTCACACTCTGTATAAAAATGATTTCGAAGCGAAAATCATTTCCGAGACAGAGCAGTCCCGTTACAGCAGTTGTGCTTCTGTGATTAGCTTCAACCGACGGTTGATCGTAAATTAAATCCCACAGTCGCAAAACAACAAAAATAATTAATATTCGACACAAGTTATGCATAGAAAATAAAAAAATAAATTTATGAAGCTTCCCACCTGATCGTTTTCTGAGCTTCAACCTCCCTTTTGTTGGTTGTCAGTGCTCTCGGGTAGGCGCAATGTAATTGATACTCTCAATCTTCAAGACTACACAGTTTGGTTGTCCAAAAATATATTGTCTGTTAGAGGTTAATAAAATTTTATATTCGCTTGTTACACATTCAGAATATGTTAATAGTTATAAACCACGGGCATTATTGGGCTCATTTTAATGAACACCCAATTACATTATTCGATGTTCCAAATTACACATGTTTTCCACAATAATAAATACATAAATTCCGTCTATTTTTTTTAATATTCTATGCTCCTGCTGGCTAAGTAAGTGACTGATGATAAACATTATTTCCGTGGAGTGAAGTAAGGTCCGTAAGAATCGCTGTAATTGGACGCCATGGGACTAGCCACTAGTTACGTAATACATACGCACCATAGGATGCACAGACGATTATTTTAATTATCATTTTGCTAACGAATCTAAAAATTCTATTACCTATCTTAATTAACAATTTTACACGTTCTTATTACATTCATTTTAGATATTCTTATTTTAAATTGTCACTGTTGTGGGAGTATACGTAATGATAACTTATTTAAGCTGGTATTGTTTTGGAATGTTTTGTTGCTCGCCTGACTCGAGGTCACTTTTTGTTTTTGAGGGACTACATAATATCAGGATTATGATATTTCCGGATATCATAATCACTAACTGAGGTGTCACCTTTTGAGGAATTATGCCATGAGCGCTGTTGTGCATCCTTCGGCACAAACAATTAGTAGAAGTAATTCATATTACTTTTTGGCTGTAATCCCAACATTTATTTTATTAGTATATATATATTTAAATTTTAACAAAAATTGTATAGGCCAAATATTTTGTTTATAAATTATGTGCCGTTAATAGTCATGTTAGATTAGTATCTACTTTAGCTTATTTTTGTTGGTGTAACAGTGTATGTAAATTTAATTATCTTAATAAAAGTCTTCTTATTCTTACAAGTCACAATCACGTTTAGCTCTGGCACGTGTAACTTCTGTCCAACAAACTGTCTCAGCGAGTTTCGTAACAGATGCATATGTAATAACTACGTTGCGGTACCTAGCGGGTATATTTAGTAGTGTGTCATTCCGCAGCCGCAGGACACCGTCTCACATGTGATGGCTACGCTAGCGCGTCTCGTGCTGTTTGTGCCGTCGATTACAACTTAGTAATAAGGTAAAATTCTGCAATCGACGCGACTTCACTCTGCAGTCGAAGTGTCCCGCCGACGCAGTAGTATATCTGTTACGGGCCGCGCAGTCGCATATTTTATCATTTGTGTTGCCTCGTCACATCTCACACTAAATTGATCCAGCTCCGTGTTCAGTACTGTAAGGAGTGGCGTTACAGGTACAGGAGACATGTGATACCCACGTAATTGAAGTTTATGACCTAGTTTCGAACCTGCGACCACCGGACTAATAAAAGGTTTTTATTGTCTGTAAGAACGTCTCAAGGAGTGAAAGAGGGCTGATGTACTGCGGACGTACCGTTATTCAGCTCCAATACGCAGGCTTCAAATATACTTCCCCAGGGGACGTCGACAACCAAGTATAAATAAAAAGTGTACCGCTGAAACACGAAGAAGCTTGTCATTAAATTTATAGACACACGACCACTTGAATGAAATATTATCATAATGACATGTGTCGAACTAATTTGAACTTACCAAATTGATGGCGACACGGGCAAAATTGGATCACGCTAGAGGTTACATTTCACATATCCTTAAAAGATAATGATGCAGCATGTAAAATGAGTATTTTATATAGATATTTCTCGTGTTTAATAACCGGTGCTTTATTCGGACCCAGTACGGCAGTGTTTAAATAACCAACATGCGTTGTCCATTCCGGACCCGACGCAGTTGATACAGAATGGAGTGAATTAATAGCAACAGTAAAGTCAAATGACGTCGCCTTAACCAAGGAATTTGTGCCGTAGCAAGTGACATGCCACAGCGGGATATTACAAAGATATTTATTTTGGTAATCCATCAAAGTATGTATACGATGGGGGAGGGTGAAATTATGGTTTCGATTATTAGGTGATTCCAGGGAAGTACTTTAATGTTCTTTTTTGTTTTCGAGTCGGAGAAGAACCTCCAGATGAAAAGTGTGGAAAGCCACACGTTACTCCTCATTTTATTGGATTCTTTACGAGCTTAACCACAGTACTATTTTTTTTTTGCAAAAACCCTGCTGGATATTGGTAACTCTAACGCTGCCTTCATATTTAACTGATTTGGAACCAGACACCAAATTGTTACGTCCATGGAATAAGTACTTAAGTTATGATATTCAACAAGAAGTGTTCAGGTACGGTTCATATCACACGTGCGGCACAACGAGAGAGTGTAGCCAGCATCCGAGTCCACTACCGGCGGTGTTATGTCCTCACAACTAGTACGCCGTGCGCTGTTCCTATACACACGTGCGGCACAGCGAGCGAGTGTCGCCAGCATCCGAGTCCACTACCGGCGGTGTTATGTCCTCACAACTAGTACGCCGCGCGCTGTTCCTATACACACGTGCGGCACAGCGAGCGACTGTCGCCAGCATCTGAGTTCACTACCGGCGGTGTTGTGTCCTCTCAGCTGACATACATGTACATGTGTGAACGCGAGTTGGAAACGCCTGTGTTTTGTGTAATGGCTTTGTAACTTTCGAATTACTAATGTAATGTTAGAGATAGAAAAAATAAGGTTCTAAAATTCGATTTACATACATACATAGTGCACCGACAATAGCATATATGTTTTTATGGGTAATCGATTCCGATCCCCAATATGTAAAAACAGGTTCTTCAAATTTCACCAAATTATCTTAAAGAATATTAATTTATGGAACACACCGTACAGTTGACCGCAGTCTGCACTTAACGCATGTACACCTAAACCTGTGCGGGGTACTGGAAGCACCAAGCAGTTTGCGCCCCCGTCGGGGTCGCCATATATTTACTGTTCACGCCAAACAGAACGTTTGGCAGGACGTAGGTGTCACATCACTAGAATGACACTAGTTCCGTCAGTAGAAGTCAGCGCACAGAAACGAAACTGTCTCGTTCCCGAAAGAATCGGCTGGCCGCGCACGCATTTACTTATCTCGAAACAGCTTATTTTAATATTCTCATTTCTCATATACGAGTGTCTCCGCTCAGAACATTCAGTACGATAGTCTCAGTGTGTGTGAGGTACAATTTAGTGTTCAATCGCTGAGATCAGTTCAACGTGGGATACCGCCTGCGTCCCATAACCCACCATATCACGACTCTAGAAGACAAGGTCAGAAAACCGACTCATCCTATTCAGCTCTTACACCCATCAATAGTGGAAACGCCGCACACAATTTACCTGGCGCCCACACACTTACATTAATAACTTTTTTAATCAAACTACATCCCGCCGCAATAGGCGGCGCCGCGAGAATGGTGACTATACATAATATAGCTATACATAATAAATACATAAAAAATAATTAGAGTAAATTATTATGTGTGTTCAAATTGTACTACTTAAACAGTATTTTGATTTTTTATATTTTTTGATTCGTAACATGTTATACAGTTACATATCGTGACCTTCAATCTGTACAATGTATCACCAGTCAAGCTCTAGATAATTTAAAAACTTAGGGTTTGCTTATTGTTTATTGTGGATCGGCGTAATGATCACTTATGCTTGTCTTAGCGGCGAAGTTTAAATTGAGGGTTCGCAACGCGCCCCTGTCACAGCAGATATCCACCCCCGCATTCGAAATTTGTAGTGATTTTCCTAGTACTGGAGATCGCCGGGCGATCAGAAATACATCTCAATATAAAAATGTTCTATGAAATGAAAGTATAATTATATAAAAGATGCAGGTAATTGCTGCATTGCAGCGGAATTGGAGTAGCAGGGAAGTGCCCCTCGCTCACATGATAATGCATTAAAATAGCAGGTGGTTTTACTGTCGCGTTTCGTGAGGTTCCTGATTAGCCGTTTGCCTATTGCGTTGACCTTTTGGCGAAGAGTGGGATGAAAAAGAGCAACGCTGCATAACCATGCGGATGTCCGCATCGTTAAACAGAGGCGTCGCTCTTGCGGGCGTCGGTATTCATATAATAAAAGGCGCCGAATGCTCGTTTATCCCCTTTAACATATAAAAATAAAGTACAATTCGACATTCTATAAAATGAACTACAAATATAAGAGATCGATTCGAATAAATGTTAAAGATGCGTTAAGTCATTAACAATTTTTTATACTATGAATCAATGCTCGCTGCTGTCCACTTGTGTTCGCTAACTATTTTATGCTAGCTGAGCCCCGCGGTTTCACCCGCATACTTTCATTATAATTTTCGCACATGCACGTTTTTGCGCGAGAAAGTTTTTTATGTTATAACTGTAAAACAATATCCTAAAGAATATATATTGTCTCTATGTGTATTATTTAATAAATGTAAGTAAATTATTGAAGCTCGATATTCCGAAGCGAATATGTAAATCCGATCGCCTCGGATACCTTCTAAATAGTTTACGCGCAGTGAAGTACTTCACCTGCGATATGGAGGCTGAGACACCCCCGAGGACATTGTATATCGATTATTGTTTAGTTTCCAATACTCTCTAGATAGCTTTGGGCTGTTCCAACGTTGTTATTGTACAATACGAGATAAAACAACTAGATTAGTAAACAAATATAGTATCGTTGCACATTTGTGTACTATGATAGAGGGAAACACGAATACTACGGACCGCAGTCCGTAGTATTCGTGTTCTACTCCTTTTATATTAACATTGTTCTACTCATATCCGTATAGTCGCGAGTGAGGGACCTGGATCACCCTCAGTCCTTAGACTATATTTACATTAATTACATCCATAAACATACATTCCATTCCCTATAGCAATTTGAGTATATCATACATTAAAGTTCTCAGAACTATGAGTAAGTAGCGATATGTATCTAATGAAGCTGTAGTATATACAGAGTTAAGCTCAACGCACACTAGCGCCGAATTGTGGCTTGGTCTCGCGTCAACTAAGGTCTCGTGGGGCGAGGGTGGGAATCTGACCTATTGAACTGTACCGGCGTTGTTGTTGCTTTTCTGGTGTGGAGGACCCTTGGGTTACTGATAAGCCGCGTTGCTCTGATGATGGACAGTTCAAATACCAAGGACGTCACTGATGTTTCGTATCACTCGAGTCGTATTCGGAGGCATTTTTACCGTTACCTGAAAGTGTGCTAACATATTAGCTAAAAAATAGCTAACGTATAACTATATCTGTATTTTATTGCCACTAACTTTTGTCAACCGTTAACATCATTAAACACAGAGTTTTCGTTTTGCAGCCGTAAAGTCAAGCAAATATAGCCTTTACGTACAATTTTTCACATTCATGTCATTTTTTTTCGAGCCGGTTTCTTTACATGCAGCGTATTTTAGAATATGAGAAGGAAATCGTTTGGTTGTAACTTCAGGGGGTGTGTGTAACTAACAAACAGCCCAAGCTATGAAGATTGTCTAGTTATAATTGTTATGACTTAATTAATGTGCATTGCAAAGCAAACTAATAAATAAAATATAGTATATTGAAATCCCCATACAGGTATTTTAGTCCATCTTCTGTTGCATTATCCACATCTATACAGTATATGGCTTGCAGTTCTTTTATTCTTTTCTTTGAATTAGTGCCCTCCCTGTAGGACCACCATACTTTTTCCTTTTAGGTTTATCTTCCGCTATGGCGGTGGCATAGGATTCCATCTCCGGAACCAATTTTCATTCTACTAGAATCTATTTTTTTAAGAAGCTTAGATTTTAGCGGACCCGTATTCAACAAGAAAATTGCGCCAACACCTTTGAACTTCCTCCAGTCATGCATTCATCCCATCCGAGGAGAGGCATAAAATATTGGGTTGGAGTTGAACTAGAGACCTTCTGTTGCCTCATGCTCCACGGCATAGAACAGTTCCCAGGGTACAGCGGCCCAAAGTATATATTATCCTTGTTTATGTTAGATAGCCTGAATCTCCCCACCATTTTTCCAGGCCTGGTCGTGGCAGTGGGGCTGGTTGAATACAGGCGAAGCCAATTGAACCGAGGGGGATCTTTGTACACCTCTCTTATAAGAGGAAGGGTTAAGGAGCTGGAGGAGGGAACGCTCTTGGTACCTCTCTTATAAGAAGAGGGGATACAGGAGAAACAGGAGGAGGTGCTTTTTCGCACGGAACAAGGGAGGATGGAAACCTTACTCCATTGCGCTGCCCAAAGATGGTGGTGTTGTCCTGTGGTGCGAGAGAACTCCATCTATGGAGGTGGCGTCGGTCCTTTAGGGGGCTGACTAGCCGTCGAGGTGTCCTGATGATTTGTTATTCCGGGGCACATCACAAAAGGCGGTACTGACGGCGCTCGCGGTGTTTTATTATAAATGCGTTTCTCCGCGTCAACGAAAAATAAAATTGCCTGATCCAAATTAAATTCTACATGATGTACATAGATGTATTATGTTCTACAGTTTCTAGTCTAAGGTGCTCCGAAGAAAAAAACAGCTTTAGGTCTGAGAGTATAACAATATAGTCTCAGGTCTGATATTTTAACAATACACCCTCGAGTATAAGAGTGTTAAATACTGCCTCAAGTCTGGGAGTAAAATAACACAGCCTCAGGCCTGAGACTATAGCAATACAGCCTCATGCTTGAAAGTATGAATAAAACTACTATTACGGATTTTATCGCGTTTTATGTAACTAGCCTAATTTTTCAGAATCCTTGGAAGGTATCGGAGTTCCCTGGTGGGGATTTGCGCTTTATCAAATCTAATGTAATGGCAGGGGATAACTTCAGCATGCTCACAGACCGCAGATTTTATAACACGTCGGTGTTTCATATCGGCTATATGTTGTTTAACGTGAGTTTTTGTGGACCATTCACATTGGTTTACGTGGCACTAAATCTAGAATATTTTTATCGGAACATTTGTGACCTGAAGTTAAAGAATTACATGCCGCAGCGAGACAATTTTGGAAAAATTAACTTCAAGTTTTTATGGGTATGTTATGGTCAAATATACATTCGCAAAGATGACACGAGCCCTTCAATTTTGGTTGAGAACGTAGATACGTTTTATAAAACTTAAGTCAAAGTAGTTATCCCGGATTTATTGTCGTCTTTTCCTATAAGTAACTTTCATTTTATATTTTAAATCACTTTCTTAAATTAGCAATGCCTAATGCATACTACCACAACATAAATAAAATAACATCTAAATTAGTCGAGTTTCATATTAATTTGCTTAATTAGAATTTTGATATTGAGTACCGCACAGAAACAAATTTGAATGACAGTGTTTTTGACGCGGAAATTATAGACGACCGCTTTCATGTTTTTAGAAGTGCTACTACTTAAATGAAATGGAGATGGTGTACTACTCGCCGTTCAAAGAAATATTGAATGTATTCGTCAAAAATCATGGGAGACCAAAATGGAGGATATTTGGTTACCCTTGTTTCCTAACACACTCAATACATCTCGGTTAAATATTTGCGTATGTTACTCGCCCCCTGATTTATCACACGCAAACCTTGAAAAATTCTATTCTCATTGTCAAGACTTAATATTGAATGACTTTCCTAATGATCATTATTTACTCATAAGTGATTTCAACATACCTGACTTTGCATCTTATTCAGTTGTAGAGTCTTTAAAAACAGATATCTTACCTTTCCGTAGTAAAAAACTTGAACTTTTAAATGAATTATTAATGTAATTTAAAATAATTTAACATCCGCTTGCTGGACTTGGTTCTTTCTAATTTAGAGTCTAACACAACCCAACACACCCCAGCTCTCAGTTTGATAGATCAACACCCTGATTTTGAGATAGGTGTAGCAGCTGTGAGTGTTTTCAAGGATCTGTGTCACCCTAAAACAAAATCAGTTTCAGCAGGGCTTTAATTAATTGCATCAAGGAAAAAATAAATTTCGCAAACTTTCCAAAAAATTAAAAAAATCACGTGACTAAAACACTTTTTCAATGCTCCGTAAGTCTTTTTCATCCTAGTACTATATGAAATGTCTTAAGGGTACAAAGGATTCGCTCAAGAAATGAAAGAGAAAGGCTTTATGTATACCCACAAGGCTTTCATAAGATGAAAGCCTTTTGGACATACATCCACAATAGAAAAGGTCACGTATCCATACCCCACACAATGACATCTGGAAACATTTCATCCTCCGATGGTCGCAGTATATATAAATTTTTCTCCCACTACTTTGAGTCGGTTTTTGAGCGGAAGTCCACTAACCATAATTCCCCTTGTGGGTAGTGCATTGGACAGTGTTAATGATAGCAATATCCTTAATTCTATCAGTAACATTGATGTGAATAAATTTAACATAAAATGTGAAATAAAGCAACTAGACGAAAAGAAAGGTGCCGGCCCAGACGGTGTCCCAGCGATGTTCGCCAAATGTTGTAACAGTGAATTATGTAACCCATTATAAATTACATTTAATAAATCACTAAGAAGTGGGACTTTCTCTAAACGATAGAAAACTGCTCACATTATCCCTATTTACAAAAGTGGGGATAGGTCTCGATGTGAAAATTATAGGCCTATTATCATTTTATCTTGCTTTCCAAAAATATTTGAGTTCCTAGTATATGATTTCCTCTACAGTCACGACAGGCCAATCTTATACGTTAAATAACACGGCTTTGTTAAGAATCGATCTACCATCTGTAATTTATGGCCGGTGGCTAAGTCGACTCCATCTATACTGACTTCTCGAAGGCCTTCAACAAGGTCAATCACTGTCTATTATGTCATAAACTTACCAAGTATGTTATACAGGGCAGTTTGTTTCGGTGGATTAGCTCATACCTTGGAAACAGAACTCAGTTGGTGGCATTAAAAGGTTTCTTATATATAACAACATCAGGTGTCCCTCAGGGATCCCACTTAGGGCCGTTATTCTTCATTATATTTATGAATGATTCAATTCACAAACTCTTCTGTAACTGCTTGTTATGCAGACGATTTAAAAATGTATTACACTATCTAAAGTTCTAGCGAATATGTAGTGTCACCCTACAAAGAGATCAAGATACTTTGTCCAGGTGGTGTCATCACAATTTCATTTATTTAAATGTCAGTAAAAAAGTGTTTCGTCATTTCTTTTACTAATAAGCGTCTCAAAATTATTTACACTTACAACATCTGGACAAGTACTGAATTGCTCCCACACTCTAAAATATCTTGGCATCGTTTTTGAAGATAAACTCAGACCGCATTATCAATACATTATATCCAGGGCAAAAAAAAACAAAAATCTATTTGCACTGCAGATTTACAAAAATAATATATCTTGTTATAACCCTCTGGTACGAATGAATGGAATGGTTTGGCAATTGAGGATGGAGTCCTTGATATTTTTGAACCTAACTTAAATAAATATATAAAAGCAATAATATAATATTATACAAATAATAATTAAACAGTTTAGTTTCTTTTCAATAATAAAAATAAATAAAATCTATATGTCTTTTTTGTGATGATATTATTTATCTATTGTGCTATTGACACAATGAATAGCGATTTGATCAGAACATGTAAGTGGAGCGAACATCATGGTCGGCTCTTAAATTCTGTCAAAACACAAACCAGAATTTTTGGCAGTCCTGGACTGCTTACAAGGGCTGGGTCAATCTTCCAGAGGTGACTTTAAGCGGAACAATTTTTCCCTACAGCAAATATGTGAAAAAATCTCGGTGTATATTTGAACGATAAGCTATCCTGGTGTCTTCATATTAAGGAAGTCAGTAGGAAGGTATTTGCAGCGTGGCATTCTACTAGGCGCCTAAGTAATCTTCTTCCTATTTCGACTAAAATTTTAGTTTCGGAATCACTACTCTTATCTATAATTGATTACGCCGATACTTTTTGTATAAACCTGACAGAGGAGTAGCTAAACAAAATATATCGCAATACCGTTCGAAACTTAACTGATTGCCGATTGAGCGCGTCGAAATGTCCGAATACTTACACTGCGTATTATAGTATATATAGTATACTATAGAATTTTTGACCCTAGAACTCCTATTTATTTAATTTTTTTTTATTTAGTAAGTCAGATGCCAAAGAGATGGGCTCCTCTGGTAAGTTGTTTTTTTCCCATTGTAAAGGTTGCCTGGAAGAAATCACTCTAAAGTAATATGGCCGCCTTTGTGTGCATTTACATTTATACATTGTATCTACCTATTGCCTTGTTTGTTGATGTGCACAATAAAGAATATTTCATTCATTTCATTCAATACAGCCTCAGTTCAGAGAGTTTAACAATATTGTAAACATCACATTTCGTCTTTTATCTAAAAATCTACAATTAAGTACAGGCGAGGGTTCAGCAGACACCATAAGGACAGAAATATAAATATATTTTATGCCCGCCCTGTGACAATGTAAAATCTTGCACTGACGAGCACAAATTAATAATTTTAGATGAGAATCCATATGTAATTTTTTAGTGTCAGTTGAGATTACAGGCTGAAGATAATTAACTGGTTGATGAGGTTACAGCCGTGCGTACACAATTGATATGTACTAAATTAGAGTAAAGAGCGTAGAGAGCGAATAAGAGAGAGAGAGAGAGCGAGATAAGAAAAAAACACAAGAAATACGTCCAATGGGAGCAGAACAAAAAAGGTGAAGAACATTTTCTAATTTATCTAGTTAAAGGTAGTGCCATTGCCATAATTGAAGAGGTACCTCACGAGCATATAATTCCGCTGTTGGTTAAAGTTCAAGATAATCAACACATAGTCACTGGTGGAGACGGCGGAGCGCTGGGCTTGAGATTGAGTGCGGGGGGAAAACTGCCGGACATCATGTCTGACATCCGGATCTCGTACGCTTGTACCAGTGTATGGACATTGTCGGGATAGACTTTGTTATGTGTGTATACATAAAGTCTACACTCTTCATTAGTACGTCAGTGAGCCGTGCAACAAAGCCCTTTTGGTTCTCTTGCACACGCGACGTAACGACGAAGGAACAGTTAAATACGCTACTGAACTACGATATTTATTTAAAAGCCTACTTCACGCCTCGATGATAGGATCTCACACTCCAATAAGAAAATTGATTCCAAATAATAGCACTTCTATTATTTTTTTTGTGTCATTTCATTTATATCGCATTCTACTAGTATAAGTAGGACTATTGATATTTCTTGACAATGGGTAATACGCGAACGTTTCAAATACAACTAGACATATATATTGCATGGGCTTTATTGCTTGATGATTATTTGTAATAATTATATTAGTCACTATGTAATTATGGTTTTTTTCGAAGTAACAAAATAATTGGAAAAGCTTAAAAATGAGTGAATTTTTTTTGACAAGGTTTTCTTTTGACTAAAAGGTGACGCTATTGATTTAGTCTACAAGTTTGCAAAAATAATGTGACAGACAAATGTTAGCAAGCGCACTTTAGTGTAGAAGTGTGCGACAATAAAAACAAAAGAACTAGGTGTCAGGAGTAATCATCAGAGTTCTTTCGAAAAGCTGTTAGGAGAAGCTTGGCAATATGTCTTGTCTAACAAAAACATTATAAAATATCTAGTTATTTGAACAATTAAAAGTATCTATTTACTTACCTACTTTGAAACAAATGTAAAATTGTTTCTGCCATATTCTTGTTATATCGTTAATCAAACGTCAAGTGGGCCATGCACAATCAAAATACTTGATTAGTCAGCAAGAAAACCTGTCGTTTTTGGGATGGGTCTTTAGAAGCATTACCATCTTCCAATTTCTTATGAAAGGAAATGGTTATGTAGGCGGTACTTGCTTCAGAATATTTTTTGTACGATTCACACTTAACACCATGGATTTCAATGAGATTTTTTGCCATTACCTCTCGATCTAATAACGTCGAAGGAAATTGATATTTGAGTCGATCATATTTTGCATCTAAATACTCTTAAATTTATAACATAAATACGTCTACGTAGAGAGGGATATCAGGGGCAATCTTCCTCCAATGAAGAAGATATTTCCGATTTGCTCTCGACATCCATTCTATTAAATAATCATGGGTCAAGCACGGCATTTAATATATAAGTAATATTTGTGAGTTTACTGTTGCCCATTGAGGGATAAGAAGTGGAAGAGTGCCACATATGTGGAAGAGGGCAACATATGCGGAAGAGTGCCACATACGCGAAAGAGAGCAACATATGCGGATAGAAGTCGGCAGTCACTATAAGTATTCCGCTTTACCAACACTGCAATAACTATTGATGTCATCTCAGTCCACCCGTGACCATGGTTGCTGTAAAGATTCCGAAACGTGGGGCTAGATAAAAAATTAAATAAACCGCGATAAAATCCCTAAAAATAGTTTTATTGTACTGAAATAACTACTTAATAAAAGGATTTATATGAGAGGTAACATTTACATTGTACGCGGTTTCTTTCGCGTTAAACCTAGGTCCCTTTCATTGTTTCAGCAAAGTAATAACTGGATTATTCCGAATTGTAAAATATATGTGTCCACATTTTATGCAAATTCGTGTTGCAGTGAACTGAGTTTTGGGCAGTAAAATAAACAGACAAGGGGTTTGCCTTCAACATGAAGCTACCCGTAAGCTGGTTGGTAGTAAGTAAAGTTGTAAAGCCGAAGTGGATCAGCCAATACCGCTCTACTGAGAAAAATTATGTAAGCTGTCAATTACAATTTTCACCATTTGACCCTCGCGCGGCAAGTCACGTCCCAAAAACAAAAAAGAACTCAGGTTCTGAAGGATTTTTGTATTAGCAGAGGAGTACAAACGAGGGTATGGTGCCCTCCTTCTGTTGTACTCTACAATTAGCCAACCGGAAATAAATCGCAGGAACCGTGATAGGCTGGCTGTCGCCTAGCAGCGGTATGACGTGAGCGGGAGGCGCCTAATTCCGGTGCAATACACAAGATGGCGGGTATGGAAGGTATTCACATTACAAATTTTATCTGAGCGTTATTTCCTCCTTTGATCGTTGAAGTGTGAGAGTATGTATACTTTCCATTTTCCTCGTTTAACGTATTGCTTTCACAAAGCCCTCGCTGTGAAGTTTTCTTTGGGTCTCCATATTGGTGATGTAAATATATTCACTTCTTAAGAACGATATTGAATTCTAAAAAATATACTCGTGGAGTGAAATTTAGTTGTGAAACTTAAGGTACATAACGTTACGCAGGTTTATCGCTCGACCGTTTACCGTTTCACAACGTTTTACTCCTCATGGTAATTCAGTATCTTGCGCCATAATGGTCGCTTAACGATTACCTAAACTTAAAAAACCAGAACATCCGAAATAAAACAATACATAGGAATGTGGTGTTTTATTTAATATCTGCCAGTCTCAATTGCTTTTATTGTCTATTTTTAAACGGATTATCCAATGGACTCAAATGTTATATATGATTAGTTATCATCTCTGAGACCTCAAACGTATCTGCCCGCAAAGGATTATTACCAGCCCCATATTGTCCTGCTGGCAGCTCGATACACGTTACATATTAACAAAATATTCCAGTGAATGAAACACACAAATACTTGAGTAAAACTCACTGCAAAGTGTTTCCTAAGATGGCGGTGACTGACGTCACTAGTGCTCTAGTAAAACACTATGTAAGTGATGTTCTCCAGGTAACCGCGGCGTCCGGATTACTGTGGATCTGGATAAACAATGTGCTGATGACGTTATTTAGAGTTATGTTGCGACCGCTTTTTGACGGCACCGTTTTACTAGACAATCATAGCTAATGATAATCTTATGTACGAGCTTAGGTTTATAAAACTTAGGTTTATAAAACTTATATTATACAGATAGATGATTTACTTTTAATAATAAACAACGCGTTATCAGGTACAATCTAACGACGTGCCGCCACATAGTTCATACATTTAATGTTTCCAGTTTAATGTTTTAGCAACAAATATTTTAGCAGGGTTCATTCCGCGTGTCTTATATCGGAGTAAAATCCAAAATGGTTTGATGGACTGCAGAGTACAGCCTTTCGTGTCAGTCTGTTGTAAGTAAATTAACGTTCATCACAATGGATTAAATTAAGCAGCGGATACGGACAGAACTTCTCGGGAGTTGACTAATTCGTAATCCTTAGTGAACGAGGGATGAGAACATTTTATGATTCCGACAACGCGACGAACTTCCCACTTCTTTGGTGAGAGAATTAATTGCAGCGGAATTGGGCCAGCACGACCGGGGAGGTGAAAAGTGACATCCTCAGTGTCGCGGTTCCATTGGGTGTCTGTCTATCTACATAATAGTTATGCGGATATTTATAGGCGTCGGTAGTCTTTAAGTCGGCTCCAGTTTCTCGTCTATCCATCTTTGTTTCAAAATAATCCATAATATGCTGGGCAACGTTCGTTTATTGACGTACTAGGATTAGTTCTTACACGAGTACAGTAGGCGAGTGACAGTAAAGGAGCATTTTCAGAAGTAAACGAGCAGTATGAAAACTAGTTGGTAAGGGACTACCGACGCTCCCTTGAACTAAGGCACAACTAGAGGATGCTACACACGAGACTCATGCTTCGCTCAGCCTGATCACACATATGCGATTGATTTGAATACTCTAACTTATAATGTAGAGATAACAATTTAAATATACTAACCCTGTGTGGGTTAAAACATTTTTAATTTAATTTAATAAATCGAAGCTGCCATGCCTACCGTGTAACTTATATACGAGCAAATTTTTGTGTTTATGACTATTTTAGTTTTTCGGTGCTGGCAATAATAATAATCTTGGTAACTTCAGACCCTCATAAAAGAAGTATGCAACGAACATTCGCATGTCATGTCATGTCATATGAACAGTCATATTTACATATTCATTGTCTCCTATAAGTCTTCAGGTTATATTGTGCCACAGGCGCACCAGCCCCAACCAATCGACCAACGAACAGGAACATATAATCGGAACAATATTTACTTTGATTCGTAACATCAAGAGTAAAAAGAAATGGAATTGACATTACAAAAAAATCGATCAGTAGCTTTGCCGTTGCAAAGTCTCTGAACAAACGTAGCGCGTCTCTCTTGAATATAAATATGCGTTTAAAGAGATAAGAATACATTGTGCGTTGTTGTAGTATGAGGTATGATGTACACTGCGAAAACACTGTTTTCCCGGTACCAAACGTAAGCTGAAGATTGGGGCAATAGTGTCAGTGGCGGATATCGATAGCCATCAAGAAGGCGCATCTTTCGGTGTTTAAATTTTTTGGTGCGACGTCGGGTTGCGGAGATATTTGTGTTTTCGTGAGTCGGCTCTCGTACTAAGATAATCAGTAAGTCGTCGATATAGACTTGTCCTGGTCTGACCGTCCGGTCCCGGTCCAGGTGTGTATAGGCGACTTGATTGTGGCGTCTTTTTTGTTTTCGGTCATGTTTTCGTGTTATTCCTCGTTTCGAGGTTGTTTTTCCGTTTGTGTCGGCAGTCCGAAAAAATGAAAATCACCCACTGGTGATTTTTGATTTTCGCTCATTGCTTACATTAAATTTAAATTTTTGAATTTGGTGAAAAATTTGCGGTAATTATTTTCGCTGTTTTCGTATTGTTTGTTGTGATCTGGTTTTCGTTTTCTGTCACGGGAACATGTCAGGGTGGATGGGTTTCAAGAAGGGGGACAAGTTCTTCAAGGGGAAGGGAGAGGGGGACGCTCTAGGAGGAACTCTGTGGATTTCGAGGTGTTTTCCTCACTGGCATCTTTGTCGGAGGTGAAATTGGGGCGCAAGCGCCTATTTACGGAGGGGTCTGGGGACTCCGGTTTTGGTTCGGACACAGTGTTGTGGGAGCTATGGGGTACAGGTGACGCAATGTGGCCAAGAGAGGCAAATCGCATACGATAGTGGGAGCAAGGGCGGCGCTGCGAGAGCGAATTGCGAATGAACGGGAGGAGGACTTTGAGGATGCCCAGCGGAAAAGGGCATTTTTGAAAGAGAAAGAGGTAGGAGGAAAACAAGCCAGTATTCCGGTAGTGCTGGAAGGTGTTGAGCGGTGTACGGCCGGTGATGTTACGGTGGCAGCGGAGGCTAACTTAGACCTCATTTTAGAGCTGACAGGAAAGTCCACCAACTTGTAGGATGGGTATGCGGCGAAAATTGGGCGGGCTGCAGGATCCATGAGGGAGATGATGGAGTCCCTGGTGGTCCGCACTGTGGACGTGGAAGTGTGGTGGCTTAAGGCCGACAACGTGCGGTTGCAGAGGCAGCTGGGCAACCTGCGTGAAGAGGTTCGCGCCTACAGGCGCGAATTTGAGGTGGCGCGGAAGAAGTCGGCCGAAGGGAGCGAGGCAACCCCGGCTTCATGAGAGGAGTTGCCCTGATGGTTGGAAATATCGTGGATGTACATCTCGGGCCTAGAGATGCGGCTCCCTCCTGCCCCACCTGCCTCCCGCCTCTAGCCGGGGACAATAGGCCACTGGCGAAGGAGACGAGGGCCGCGATCGCGGCCAAGAAGGCAGTGCCAGCGGCCGCACCTTGTAAAGGAGCGGAGAGGAGTGTTTGTTTGTAGGAGTTCCCAGCTCTATCCCATAATACAAAGGGGAAGGGCAAAGGAAAGGGGAAGGGAAACGGGCCAGAGTGAACGTCGTTCGGTCCCTCCACCTCTAAGGCAGTTGCCCCTACGAAAGAGAGGAGGTTGGAAAACAAAGCCCCACCAGGGGCATCATGGACGAACATTTTCCGCCTCAAGAGGACGAAGAAGCCGGCGGTGTTTATGCCGCCGGCTTCCTCGAAGAAGAATAAAACACCGGCGGTTTGTTGTTGTTAAAACAACAAGGAGGTTGCGAAGCCGAAGCTGTCGCTCTCCCGCTCCTCGGCTGCGATCGTCAAGCAACGGCCACTAGCAGTGACCAAGGGGTGACATGAGCTTCAGCTCTTCTGAAGGCTGAAGGGGCGGCGAATCTAAAGTTGCTGGGTATCGGTCCGCTCCGGAATCACCAGTCGTCATCATCATCATCATCATTATCAGTCCTTATCGGTGCACTAGTGTTCATAGGCCTCTTTCAATGAACGCCACGACGGCTGATCTCCTGCTATCAATCCACCGGGGAATCCACCCCGGACTGGCTACTGCCTGTCTTACTTCTTGAACGGTCGACCAACACTTCGTTTTCACAAACGCGGCATGTGTGACCAGGCCATTGCCACTTCAGCAAAGTCCTTATTCGCGTGATACCGGAAACTTTAGTTCTTTAGAACACCCAAACATAGCACGTTCAATACCCCGCTGAGCTACTGCAAATAGTAATAAACATAATATATTATAATATATTATAATATACCACTTAAACGCTCTAAAGCATTAAATAATACGAAGAAAACATTTGCTTCTGTTACGGTCTACGACAAAACTGCTACACCAATTAATATGTGTTAAACAAGCTGCCCAAGGTGTGGTCAGTGGTGAGTGGGTATTCTTCCCCAGTTCCCTTCCATTTGAGTGTAGACTGGCATAGAGTCAAGTTTGGAACCAAAAATGAGGCATAGAAAACGAATTCAGTTTAACTATAAATAATATTAAAATGGATTCCGTGTAATCCAACTGTTACTAAGCTGACTTCAATAACAAATTCCTGCAGTGCCGCAAGTCAATTGTTTGTTCTTAAATTTATACAATGAACTTAATTATCAACTATTTTTGTTTATCTTTCTTGTGTTTACTGTGATTGAAATAAGATATTAAACTTATTATATAAAATATTTATTTTTGACCATCTGTAACAATATTACGAGCGTGCGTATTATTTATAAACATTTAGTGTATTTTTTCAATTTCGTTATTAGTAAGCCGGAATATTCTCAGTTCAATGAGTTTAAATGGTGCCCTTACACGGGCGGCAAGAAAGTGCTCCGGTCTCGGAAACCACCACACCGGGCGACATTAGGCAAACCGCATCAATTTTAGTTAATGTAAAAAAGTTAATGGGAGTGCAAATTATTTTTAACCAAGAGTGTATATCGTTCTAATTCTTCATTCAAACGAATCTACCCCAACCAACCACTACCCACTTTGAAAACTGCGGAAATGTTGAGGTACCGTGCATGTGGTAGACTCGTCTAAAAATGTTTTATCCAAAGTTACAAGTGTGTAATTTAAATTAATTTCAGTACGCTGGCTTATAGACTATTTAATATACTGCTTTACAATACCGATGTTGCGTTACAAAATAACTGTCAGAATTACAAATGTGTAATACATTCGCCTCATTGTATCCTAGCCAAAATTCGGCTACAGCCGTAATCTCTATTGAGAACATCCATCCACGGGGGACATATTATAGTGCACAAGTCTCTGTGCAGGCACAAGTACACTCTCTATTCCGATGGGACCGGAATCCGACACGACCGGAGAGACGGCCTAACCTCTAACTTCGAGGCACTAGATTGTTCGTAACACCGCCAAATTCCAAATTTCGGACTATTATTTGAAATTGAAAGTCCTAATTACACTTTTTGTTTTCTTTCGTTTTTCGGTATACATACACTGTGACACATCTCCCGTCCAACTCCCGACTCCTCCCGCGATAGAAGACGTAGGCACCTGAGTATAATAGAGCGTGATGATAAAATTGTTTAAGTTTCCATACCGTCTTGAAACTCAAGAGTCCGTATCGGCGATATTCAGCAACTAATTGCTACTGGTTCCGTAGCCAAATGGCCGTAGCGAAACGGAACCCATACAATTTTAGGCATTCTGTATGTGCGTTTGTCTGCCCGTCTGTATGACACAGACGAATGTGAAATTTGGATATTAAACACATTCATGAACCGCTACAAAATTATGTAATATAATAATTAAAGATATCTCTCCACAAAAGTAACTGAGTGATGTCAATTTTGTTTCGAGAGAGCACTTGGCATGTCATCAAGTAGGTATGTTTAAATGAGCTGAATGTAGAAACTTAGACGAACTAAATACAACGACATTTTACTAGCCAATCATATTAGTAGGAATATAAAATCATAATAAATTATTTTACCCATAGAATATCTGACTTGCATTATGTATGCTTTTATATCACATACACTTTCATTAAACTTTATTCATAAATGTCAAAACTTGGTAATTATGAACAAATGAAATAATAGAATATGTCGTATATATCACTGAAGAGTGTACATTACCATAATTAGTGTGTTCACGTTACACGTACAACAATATTCATACGAGGGTGGATCTAAATGTTCGTGGCCTAACCTACATGTAGATATGACATCTTTTTAAATCTACCGTCATTTGTTCGTATGTGTCATATTGATTTATTGTGCGCAGTTTCATTCCGATACTGCACAATATAAATTTTCTGTGATTATTTGTTTGAAGCAATTTGACGTAATTTTCAATAATGGAGAAAATTGAACACCGTGCAGTCATTAAGTTCCTCAATAAAAAAAGGCCTATCACCAAAAGACATCCATCAAGATATGGTTGGCACTTTGGGGCAGTCAGCTCCATCGTATTCCAGTGTCAAGAAGTGGGTAGCTGAGTTTAAGCGCGGTCGTGAGAGCATTAAAGATGATCCCAAGAATGGAAGGCCTACATCCTCTAACACGAAAGAAAACATCGATAAAATTTGTGATCTCGTACTGGGTGACCGACGTTTGACCATTGGTAAGATAGTTGAGATAACAAACATTAGTTATGGCCGGGTGCAACACATAATAACGGAAGAGTTGGGCTTCCACAAGGTTTCTGCTCGCTGGGTCCCAAGGTTGCTTTCAGCTGAACAAAAATAAAAATACACAATTCCGTGAGAATATTTGGAACTTTTTGAGACTGATCGCGAGGACTTTTTGTCTAGATTTGTTACCAGTGATGAAAGCTGGGTTCACCAGCATACTCTTGAATCAAAGCAACAATCCAAACAGTGGAAAAGATCAGACTCTCCTACACCGAAAAAGGCTAAGGTCGTTTTGTCGACTAACAAAGTCATGGCTTTTGTTTTTGGGATGCGAAGGGCATTATTTCTGTAGATTATTTACCGAAAGGTCAAACTATAAATTCTAGTTATTATTGTAACCTTTTATGGAGACTCCGGGAAAAATTAAAAGAAAAAAGGCCGGGAATGTTGCATAAGAAAGTTTTGTTTCATCAAGACAATGCACGTGTTCACACTTCGGTCGAAACAATGTCTGTAATCCATGATTGTGGCTACGAATTGCTGCCCAACCCAATTCCAAATTTAAAAAAAAACATTTGCGTGGCTCGAAATTTTCGACCAAAAATGAGGTGATAGTAAACGATTATTTCGCCGACCTTCCGGAATCTTTTTTTTTCGAGGGGATAAACAAGTTGCAGGTCAGGTGGAAGAAGTGTGTTGAACTAGATGGAGACTATGTCGAAAAATAAAAATAAAAAAAGTGAATCTAACTTTTCTTTCATTTCCTTGGTCGGGCTTAGAACTTTTAGATCTACCCTCGTAGTATTACAACATATCCTGGAAATATTAAGTTTTAGTAATAATTAATTATTGCTCGCGTCTTACCTAAGAAGTGCCTATCTGGACCCACTGATGTACTGAGTCCCACCACCCCGATGACCTCCTGACACTTAATCAGACCCGTTAAAGGGGGGCCACTTCTTTCTACATTCCGCAAAGTTAGTCGACCACACTTGAATCAGGCATCAGCTGTCACAGCTGTTATCACAATACAGGCTACAGATATGCAACATGATGCACAGTTGTATTGAAAGGACCTTCATTCGAATGTGCCACTTATGGTATAAAGTATAAAGTATTATTTATCCGGTTTCATTATAGCGCGAAAATTTTCCGGACGTTTTCAGTAATACACTTACTTTTAAATAGGTCGTATAAAATTGAGAGAAAAAATGGAAGATACCTTTTTTACTTATAAATAATTAAACATAAAATATTTTTTCTCGCAATGCTTTCTTAGTGGCCTGATGCGAGTATGGCGTAGATTCATCAGCACCGACGTCGAAGGGTAGAAGCGCTAGCTAAAAAGGGCGCATCGGCGCTGACGTCAATGAATAAGGTCCTGGAGCGGATCATGACTGGGGTCGGGAGCATTATCTACTATACGTTCAAGCGATTGGCCAAACAAACGCATATTTCAGTTTATAATCACGACCTTCACCCGTTGTTTACCCTGTGTTAGGGTTGTGTCTATGGAATACTCAGTAATTTAATCATGAGCTTATATAAACTATGTTCGCTGCATATACTATGCTTCAATCAACTAAACAAATAATGTTGAATTGTTGATCGAAGACTGTACGATGTTAAACATCGCTTTTGCTAATTTATAATAAATGTTGTACTATTTATTCCACAGAACTGAAAACAGATCTGGATGAAGTGAGGCTAAGACGCAGTTCGCGGGGTACCTTCTTGTGCATATTTTTTATAGCAGTAGTAGTCCATTTTCAACATAAATCTATGAAATGAGGTACAAATATAAGTTTAGTGATAGCTTCTTTCAGTGATTTATTTATATATAATTTTGCCGAATTTATTTCTATATTTGTACTGTCCTATCTACTTGCCAAATTTTATAATTCCAGGTTAACCGCAAGTATCATATAGGGTTTAGTTTGATGTAGGCCACTGCCCTGGTCGTGCACGACTAATTCGCAGGAATGCAGCACATCTCTTTCTAGCATGGTAAGGTAGTTATTTGTAAGGCTCGGTTTATTTTTTCTCCAGCTGGGAAGAACTATACATGACAAGGAATTGGCTCCGAATATATTGGACCGATTCGAAAAAAACTTTTATTATTAGAATCTTACATTATCTCTCGTGAACATAGGCTATATAATTTTTTTAATATGTCAAAGATACGGTATGTACACTTTGGTTACGTAGGTAAACAGAAGTGAGTAAAAAATATCAATGTAAATCCTAAACTAAAGTACCTGCACGAAATATCATTGACAGCCATTTGTCCGATAGACGTTTTTCTTCTGTCATCAATTGAAGAAGTACTCATTATAACATGTGGTTTTTACGATTCCGAATTCAACATTTATAATTTTTGTATTTTAGTAAATCAGTGAATTTTTGTCATATTTTGTAACATATCAGCGCGAAGCTGGGGACGGCTAGTGGCATAATATAATAAAATAAATTATTTGTTATAACAGGACATATAATTACCTAGAGAAGCATGTGAGCAAGTTACTGCATGTGTACAAGGTAAGTTATAACTTAACAATAATCCGGTATGTTTTATCCTTCCTTCCCGCGAGTACTCTCTGACTATAGTTTGAAGTGCGCAATTAAACAACAAAAAAAAAATGTTCGAATATATTTTAATATTATTATAATAAATGGAATATTTTTGCTTTTACGCGAGTGCACCAGTAAGAATTTCAATAGTATCTACTATGTATTGCGGACCTGTTTGTCCCTGTCAATGTCAGGATGAGACGAGATTAACTACGAAGTGACTGTTATTTCATTGGTCTTGATAACGACAATGAATACTTTTAAAACATATTCCAGACCAGCAAACCAGACAATAATGGAACAAACTGAAATTTTAAATTTAATGTTTCGTTATTTGTTTGTATAATCTAAGATCATTACACGTGTAGCGCTTGACAAGCTGAAAGAGTGAGTACAGCTACTATGGTGCACTACCTCGTAAAACTCGCTGTTAATTGTTTGAATTTTATAGATTCTACGGTTTCAACGAAATCTTTCGAAATTATAAATAAAAAGAAAACATTAAAATTGTCTTAGTTACAAAGGCCACATTGATTTAACAATTTCTACGAGCAAGGAGGAAACATACCCGCTATACACGCCAGCCCAAGCAATAGCTAAAACAATTATGCAAATGTAACTCAAACCCACCCACCGGGCACCTAACGCCCGGCCCTTTGGAAAGGATATTAGGTTCCTTACAAAGGAGGACCCGGCGGTGCAATGGCACTGGTACTCCCCACCCTCAGACCTCCCCACCAAGGTGGGTATTAGAGGTCAACCAGTGGGGACGGACACCGAGTGCATCGCCGAGGAGCTCACAGGCCTGGGCTTCCCGGTGCGCTTCGTACAGCACATACCGGCGAGAGGCGGGAGACCCGGCTGCTTGTACCACGCGCAGCTGGGACGCCTCTACGAGGTGAAAGGGCTCCTCTGCATGCCCGGAGTAGTCGTAGAGGGGTGGAAGGGCAGGCAGCGACCAGCTCAGTGTTACCGATGTCAGCTCTTCGGACACTCTTCTGCGCACTGCCACCGGGAGATTAGGTGCGACTGCTGCGGTGGGGTCCATGCAGTCGGGGATAGCCCGCTGCCGAAAGGAGCCACCCCGACCTGCGCCAATTGCAAGGGCCGGCACACCGCCAACGACCGAAGGTGTAAGGCTGACGATCTCAGGGAGCTAATCCGAGAGATCGTGTGGGAGGAGCTGAGGGAGCTGAGGGCGGTCGTGAAGGACGAGGTGTCCAGAGTGCTCAGGGACCCGCGCATCTGGGCGCAAATCATGCACGCACGAGGCCAACCCGTTGGTTGTATTTGCCATCAGTGATGGATCGTGAAGAGCTCAGGGTCGCTTACTGGAACCCCGGAGGTATAGGAGGCAAGGACAAGGACTGCGCACCCCGGACGTTCTGGACATCACCCTAAACCAGAACCTCAAGGCCACGGTTAACATCGAGGTCCTGTACGACCGCGACACTCAACACCTACCCATCCTCGTCACATTTGATTCCGGAGCAATCCGGAGGAAGGAGTGCGGACCAGTGAGAGGATCGACTGGGTCGTCGATCAGGATAGCCTAGTCTACTTTACCATTGCCGGGCAGCTGTCTACCCCGGACGAGGTGGAGGCCGCCGCTCGCCACTTCACGGAAAAAATCCGGGAGGCGCGGGCAGCGGCGACCACCGTTGTACCGGTGACAACGCGCCGGCGGGGAGAGCTCCCCCCGAGCCTACTGGCGGACCAGCAGAGGAAACGTTAGATGAGGAAACTCTGGGCCCGCACTCGCTGTCCGAAGATCCAGGCACAACTCAACAAGCTGTCCGAGGAACTGTCTGCGAAGGTGGGGGAGTGTCGTGGAGCAGGCTGGGAGAGTACAGTCTTCCATGCCTGCGATAACGACACCAGCCTGTACGCCCTAAACAGATGACTCACGAGGCCAATAACCACCATCACTCCACTCCTAGACACCACAGGCGCGAAACACTACGGAGCGCAGGCACGCGCCGAAGTGCTCGCATCACATCTACACACACATTTCTCACCACACCCAGCGGTGCCGTCGTTCGCAGAGCACCACGAGGAGGTGGAATGCCGAATTGTCTGTAGAGATGAATAAGGGGATACACTCTGTCGCGGTCTTGCTCGATATGGAGAAGGCCTTCGACAGGGTGTGGCAACCGGGACTCTTGTACAAGTTGGTGGACGTCGGCGTACCACTGGCGCTTGTAAGACTTGTGGCGTCATTCTTAGAAGGTAGGACCTTCCAGGTAACGGTGGAGCGGAGGCACTCCTCGGTGAAGGCCATACGTGCCGGAGTGCCATAGGGCAGTTGCCTATCGCCTTGCCTGTATGTGGCACCAACGACATCCCCACACTCAATGATCCTTCGGGAGAGGGTGAGGTGGATGTCATGCTCGCGCTGTCCGCCGACGACAGCGCATACGTTACCTCTTCCCGAAAGCCGGGGCTCGCAACTGGGCGCATGCAGCGCATGCTTTACCGGTAGCTGGAGTGGCTCGACAGGTGGCGCATGTCTGTCAACGTGGATAAGATGACAGCGCTATATGTCAGCAAAAGGCGCTCCATGCCGGGGCGGTTAAAGTTCAGAGGCCAGGATGTGTCTTGGGAATCCCCAGTCGCGTATCTCGGATGCAGTGTCGACCACGCGCTGTGGATGGGCCCGCAGGTGGATCGAGCGGTCAACCAGGCGAGAACAGCCCGCGCTTTGCTGTGGCCGGTACTAGCGTCCGGACTTCCTACACGGACGAGACTGGGGATTTACAAGACGTATATCCGGTCACGTCTCACTTACGCCGCCTCTGCGTGATACGCGCTAACCTCCCAGGTCCGGCGGAAACGCCTGCAAGCCCAGCAAAGCATATCCCTACGTGTCATCACGGGAGCTGGTCGCTACGTCCATAACGATGTGATCGCGCGTGACTCGCTGGATGAGTTTGTGGTTCGATTGTCGAGCACTATGTTCAATAGGGCAGACAATGGACCGCATGCTCTTCTACGTGACCTGGCCCCGCTGCATGCGCGACCACCTGACGGGAGATGGTATCCGCGTGAACTCTGATATCTGCACGATCGCAACAGAGGCGAAGTGTGCAGGCAAGCAATCCGATAACTCGAAAGAGAAGACAAAAAGGCTATACCTAATTTCATAAACGGGAGATGGGATCACTTCGTCAGCGAACAATCTCCGTATCATACGGCCACGGCGAGGGCTAGGAAATCCAAAATCCGAACCGATGGCTCAGATGCTACCACTTAACCGCGAAAATCGATTACCTGCACTGGAGGATGACGAAAAAGCGGAGTGTCTAGCCGACACACTAGAGAGTCAATGCACTCCTAGCTCCCTCCCCCCAGACCCCTCCCACATAAAAGAGGTAGAAAGTATAGTAACGGCCCGACTGGCCACCGGATGATGATGATGAGATCATACGTCTGACGGACACGAAGAAATAAAGGATAATAAAGAACCTTCGCTTAAAGAGGGGCCCCGGGCCCAAGGGAATAACTAATGAGGCGTTGAAACAGCTGGCTTCCGTTATTATATACCTCCTGGTGTGCATTTTAATGCCCTTCTGGCGCAATGCACCTTCCCAGGCGTTTGGAAGGAAGTCATAGTGATCGGCGTACACAAACCGGGGAAACCCCGGCTGGAGCCCACTAGCTACCGGCCCATAACTCTCATAAGCTCGTTAGGTAAAATCTATGAAAGGATAATTCTCGCACGCCTAAAAACCGTTATACGAGAAAAAAAGTACTTACTGTAAGTTACTGTCTACACTAAGAGGATTAAGCTCTTCCGTGCACTTACCGAGTAGGTATTATTTAAATCATACGAGAATAGAACATAAATGCATATTATGAGACCTCTCATATGAATTTCTACTCTATGCTTATTTGTTTACGTATGTTTATATATAACACCAAGGAGTAAAATTTTATTTGAGAAAAGCGTCTTATGAAACAGAAACTATTTTACAGAAAACTATTATAATTTATAATTGTTTTGTTCAGCGTGTGAACCGTTTATCCGTGCGCTGGTTTAAAATATTTTTTATTGAATAAACAATGGGTCAAGTGTGAGTCGGCATTATACACGGAGGGTTCCGTGTGAAGAACTAACTCGTGGAAATATCAAATTGAAATTCACATCAAATACTGAGTGTACAACCAATAAATAATCATGTAAAAAATTATCATGTTATTCCAGATTGTAGTCCATATTAAAACAAGTCTACGCTTTAACTCATACTATTCACACGACTGCGAAACGGTTAAATTGGTGTTATGTATTTAGCTCTCTAAGTTTACATTCCGTTCCGTTATGGCACTAAATTAGCCTAATGCATGGGTCGATTTCGAACCGCATTGATCCTTCGCATTGTTCTTGTGAGTGTCAACGAAGAAGATCAGTAAACTTTCTAATAGCCACCAGCAGTTCTAGCCACCGTTGTGTTTCGGCCGCCTTGTGAGACTTGTGAGTTATTACGTACAGGTTGAATAAGTGCATGTTATTTATATTACGTTATCAAAAGCCACAATCCCAGCGAGGGGGAGACGGATACGTGTAAAGGAATGCCGTACAAGCAGTAAACATTGTAAAGTTTCCACGTTTAGGTTGAAATATTGTTTATTTATCGATAAATCGAATACAAATCGAGTGGTGAGATCCAGCGACACTTGTTTCATTTCAACATAAACTGCACTAAACTCGGATCACATTAGCCTAGTGTGAATACACAAAGAGCAGTAACTGATTTATAGGCGCATAATAAACGTGGTTCGTTGTAATTGTCATCGATATTTTGATAGCAGTGACCAGTGTAAATTTTTAAGAGGTTGCGTTTCGATCGGGTTGTGACAGTACCGTTAGGCCCAAAAGCCCCCAATCATATGATAGCATGGTTTACCTCGGGGAGGTACACGCAACGTAGAAGCTAGAGAATCCCTCCCTGGCTCTCCATGCTCTGGTTTTAAATGTTGTGGTTCAAATTTACCATCTGTCTAAATGTTTACAATTAGTCTAACATCAGGGGATTGCACTCCAATCTCGACGCTGTCCACCACCACCTTGAGACAGCAAAGCCGACTTTATTCTTTCTGACAGTTGATTCATCCTACCCTACCTACCTTTCTGACGGTTGATTCATCCTACCCTACCTACCCCGGGTATAAGTTAGAACAATCATTTATACAACAGGCTGGAGTGTGTGTTTGTATCGGAGGAGATGTCTGCTATTGTAGCCTCTTCAAACTTGAAGACAAGGATCTAGAACATGATAAACACTTGGTTTCTAGGTAGTGCCATGCTGTATGGGAGTGCTATGAGTGGTGCATGACACTACATCCTCCAATGCAACGGAATTGGGTCGGCACGACCGAGGAGTTACCTCTCGCTCACCTGATACCGCCGTAAAGTGATACCTACGGAGTCGCGTCTCACGCAGCGAAGAGTTGCTGTACTGATAGCAGCTGATATGTTTAGTGACTGTCGTCCGGAAAAATGCGTTGAAATGCCTTGGATTGCGGAGTCTAATTTTTTTTTATTGAAATACCATTGCTAGTGATATGGTATTAGGGGACAAACGAGTAGTGGAAGCACTTTTATGAACCTATGTATATAGTTTATTACCCTAAAAACGCTGGATATTTTGTTCCCGCGCGGGCTGAATGACATCTAAAGATGTTATAATCGACGTACATCGAGGAAATATAGATAGAGAGGGGATGCCAAAGGCGGTTTTATGACGGTGACTGTCCGCCCTGGTGAATAGAAAAGGAAAAGTAGAACGTATCTAATACTACTACTTTTTTATCATTGTCCGTCTACCCTCGCATGTGCATTATGATGAGAGAAAGTAATGAAAAAAGAGAGACAGAAAGACAACTTTATTAGCTGTCTCTTTTTACTTAGACCGGCGTGTTTAAGCCTGGCTGCCCATCTCTGTTTATATTGTCACTCTGTTCAGGAGTCGCAAATTAGTATTCCGGTCAAAAGAGAAGAGCAATATTTAAATAATTTCCTTTATACAACGGCAACGGCAGGAGCTAGGCCTCTGCCAGGCCGCTGATGGTGTTACTTCACGCGTGTGCTGACACTGTCGTTGGTTTAGTCGGGCGTTGTAGTGTCGGGATAAGTGGAGCGGTAGGTGCAAATGTATCAATATGTATGTAATGTTATAAAATGTTTGTGTATATTTTCTAACTCTTTCAAATTTTTACTCATTTTATAGTTGCATGCAAATTGAACCATTAAGACCGAAGAGGAACTTCTGTACATTATACCCTATTCAAAGACGTGTGATTGTCCATAGGTGGAGATGTAATGAAGACAGTCAATACATTTGCACAATCATTAACATTGCGGATGTTAACAGGCGCTAGCGGTCACCGAATGGCTTCGATTACCATTTCGTCCCTTAAACGTAATAATAAGAAAAATATCGTACTGAATTCGATGCCAAAAACAATATTATTTAAGTGGTAATTAACTTTACTACTAATAACAGAGAGTCCTAACGTTAGCGGCTGTACATTTGCGAATATCGCCAGCAGCATGAGGGGATACAATAATTAACACACAAAACTGATTTCTGTGTAACAAAATAAACAAATATATGCCTCAACAGATGCGTAATATTTAGTGTGAGCGAGGCACTGGCGCATCCGATCAGATCTCACATCCGATCTGTAACGGCTCGCTTGGACCCGGCAGCGAAATTCGACATCAACATGACTATTGGTTTTGTGCATGCTTTAGAAATGTGCACGGAATTGTATATTTTTGTAAGACACAGTACCTTTGTGTGGTTGGTATGAAATATATGCCTTGTGTAAATTGCGCTCACATTTTCTTTTTTTTTAATGTTCTTTTACATAAATTATAAATCATCGGAGCCATTCACCATTCACATTTGATTCGCAGATATTAATTAGGTTGTCCTCCTTCTTTTCTCCTTTCCAATGGGTCACCGAAAAATAACAAACCGCACTTAACGCCGTAGTATAATGATCACTTCATCCCTCACATGTCCTGAAGGTACTCAGATCCTACCGGCACAATTTAACTGCAATGTAGCATGAACACATTTTAAACATCTCCGCATGATACAAAAACCTTCGGTCGGTAAGCAGACCTCTCGGAATGGTAAATATTGATGTAAGAAATATAAAAAAAATCATCGACTGTAAACAAATTCCGTGCAGATGGAAAAGTTATGTTGAACTTTATGCTAAATGTATAATTTTGGCTGTTTTTCGACAGAATGTTTTTCAGAGTAAAATCTTTTTACTGGCTTGTTTTCGGGAAAAATATAAGTACGCGTCAGCAAACATGCTCCATGTAGCCCATGTGACAGTACGTAGTTCAGGTATATATATACGTCGCGGTAACACATAGTGCCCCGTATCTGCTACGAGGTCCGTACTAACTCGTCTGCTACATACAATATGTTAAAAGAGTTTAAATTCTCATTGTTATTACAAATAGTTCTTCAATCAGTATTCCTAATTACTTGCCTATTTATTATTTGGTAAAATAGGAGATAGCAGAAGATCAGCGGTCGTGGCGTTCATTGAAAGAGGCCTATGTTCAGCAGTGGGCTAATAATAACGATATTAGTGTTATTTGATTTACTATATTTAATACGTCACAGGTTCAGAGCGCTACATATGTATAAGCATATTACATATACTCGGATTTTTTATTTTAAGCCGCCACACCCTGTTGCACCCTATTCACAAGTGCGCTTAGTGCTACGGGAAATATGACGAATTACATGATCATGTCGTCAAGTTACATCTGATAGTAATCCATATCCGTGCCAAATTCCAGCCATAAACCGTTCAGTAGTATTTGCGTGGAAGAATAACAAACATACATACAAACTTGCTCACTCATAGTAATATTACGACAAAGTGAAAAAACGGACCGCCGTAAAGTGACATCTTCAGTGTCGCGTTTCGTGCGGCTAGTGAATAGCCGGTGCCCCACGGAAGGGGGCGGAGTAGGCTTTGGCATAGTAATTATGCGGATATTCATGGGCATAAGTAGTCGTAAAAAGGCTTCGATTGTTCGTTTGCCGTGCTATTGTATAAAAAAACTTGATAATAGAGTTGGTTTAATAAACACCAGAGATCCTTTTTTTATACTACCAGATACACTTTCATAAACACAATATACGAGTACACACACTGGTTGTAGACTGGAGCTCACAAGAAATAATGAAAACAGCTTTATCTGCTGCAGTACTGCCATCTGCGTAACAATGAATACCACTAGTTTGCAGCATGTCATCGATATGCAGAAGAGAGAGCGTAGGAGACAAAACACAGTCTTGGGGAACACCAGCGTTGAAAATTGCAATTTGTCAATGTTAGTGATCCAAATGCATGATTCCCCGGGAAGCCCGTATGAATAAAGCTTTGAAAGGAGGGTTTTGTGCCACACACGATATATACCGCCAAAGGGGGTTCCCCCTTTTAAGGTAGTCTGGATACAGAAACCTTGGTTTTATCTGTCTTAGCCCATCGGTGCGCTACATAAATTAGAAGATCACCGTCCGCGGCGTAAAACGTAATTGCGGTCTCTAATTATTTTATTATCTTCCAGGTATCGCAAGAGTTGGCAGGTGATAATGCATTCAATAGTTTTGGAAACCCTTCGGTTATCGCAATAGGTCGGTAGTTGGATGGGTTGGAGCTGTCACCTTTTTTTACCTACACCAATAATTTGGGAGGATCGGATAAGGCGCGCCAGTACCGAAGCCAACTCTGGAGCACATTTTCGCAGCATAATCGGAGCGACACCATCGGGCCCCCTGGACTTATGTATGTAAAGGAAAAGAAGTGCCTTACGAACGGCAATCTGCAGGAACATAATATCCGGCATCGAGTAACTACACCGCGTGATAGTAGGCAGCGGAGTTCCCTGATTATCCAAACAAGAGTTAGACGCAAAAAGAGAGCCCAAATGTTCGGCTTTCTCTTTTGCGGCATGGGCTAGCGATTCATCACTCAGGCGAGGGAGGGATGGCCTAGAAAAATTGCCAAAAACAGCCTTAGCGAGGGACCAGGCTACACGAGTTCCAGATGAAAGGCGAACTATTCTTTCGCCAATTTCGCTTCCGTGCTCTGACTTTGACCTGGCAATGAATTATACTCCTTCCATAGTGTTCTTTTATTTTCGTCCTGTGTACTCACCGCAGCTGCATATGTTTGGTAACACTACAGTTTATGGCGATGTGCCAACTTACAGGAGCGTCCAAAGCAAGGTTGCGACTTGTCGCAAATCGGTACCGCAGAGAAGGGAATATAATGTTCCATTCCCTGAAACACCACATCAGCGACAGACTCCGTAACGGCGTCGTGGTTATCCAGCGGGAAGCAAATCTGGGCCGGTCTCTAAAGTGCCGGTTCAGTACCGATCAAGTAGTGGTCCGACGAGCCCAATGGATAATTGACGGACACCAGGTAGATGTTAGAAAAGAAGGGGAGGGAGTATGGTCTTCCACGTCTGGGGTTCGCGTGGGCGATGATGCCAAGTGTACCAAACCATATGCAAAGGCAAAGTCATGAAAAGATCTTCACGCATGATCTGTAGTGTATAGCCAAAGAAAGTGGGTAAAAAGTAGCTAACGCGACTTTTTCCCACTAAAATTTCCGTAACGTAGGATCGTGTTATGTTAATAGTTGTAGTAATATATCAAAGTTATGACGACGTTGATGGCCACGAGATGACATAATGCACTTCTAACCTGTACTTTACTTACCTGTACTTTAATACTTTTCCTCGCACATATGGTCAATGCTTCATTGCAGTCGAATTGCCGGCTGATCTTTTATTTCACGTGATGCCACTCCGAATTTAAAATTATTACCAAATGATTTCCAAAAATTTGGTGTGTTCGTATTTACCAGCAAGAATTGTTTTTACAATGTCTTAATGTTAGATGTTTCCACACTCGCCGCTAGGGGCACGTCTGACCCTATCGACTGGCTCGGGAATACAATCAAATTATATCTTCTCAAGATAACGAGAATTTTCTTTTTGAGATGTCTAAAGCCATACTACATAAGTACAAATTGTACGTAGGTACAAATCTTTTTCAACTAAATGTTTGTTTTTATATCGTGACGTAACTGAAGAACGTTATTGCAGTTCTTTTAAGCCGTACCGGCAAAATATGCGGAGTGAAACGTGGGGAACAGCAATACAGCGATCGAGCGCAACACCAGCGTAACGATTTACTGCGCTTACGTCTCTTGTACACAGTTTAAGCTTACATTACGTGTGAGTCATGTTAGTTAAGGTGTGAAACCCAGTCGCTCTATAGGTGCTAAAAAAGAAACATCTATAATATTTTTTATACTGTAAGTGGGACGTAATCGCGTAATGTTTTCATAGAAGTTTGTACCTCGAATCTCGACGTTTCGGCCGTTGCATTAAGACAAAATTAAAATTTTAATAGGAAAAGCTTAAAACAAGAGATCTTAAATATTGATCTGTTAAATAACATTTGATGCTAAGTCAATAAATAAGGCTAAATGGTCGAGAAAGAATTAGGTGAAAAGCGTTGGTGTTGCAGGCAATTAATTATGTCAGTTGTAATATCTTCAAAAATCAAATCTGTAGTATGGCAGTCGTGTCGTCGGACTCTTAAGTACCTGAGCACGTACACAACTGAGCACGTACATAGGACGTATCCTACGTCATCATCTACGACATCATTTTATAAAGGAGCTGGTAGGAAGTGACTCCATAATCTATTAGAATCATGACGTATGTACCATAACTTGTACACCGATATCGTAGCACCGTCCGGGCAGTAAGGTTCTATTAAAAACGCGTTTTCTTAAATATGCTAGAATAATCTACTTAGAAATTCTATAATCTACTTAGAAAATACAAATCGTATCCAAATTGAAAATATAATTTCAAATAGTGATGTGTTCACCTTAAATATGTCTACGTAATTTAAATTTCAATACAAATGTTACTGTAATGTAGGGACTAAATGACATGTGTAACATTTCATGTGCAGTAACAATTTCAGAAAAGCTGTTGTCAGAGGAAGCGCTTTTTTAAATGTCGTTTCAATTTGTCAAATGAACGACGATGACAACTAAAATCTGGTTAAAGTTATCAATGCCGTTCACTTCCCACTATCTATGAAGCTCAGTCGTGTCTGTACCCAGCCGTGTATGTGCTCAGCCGTGTACTTGCTCTGTGGTGTACGTGCTCAGTCGTGTCCGTGATCAGTCGTCTGCATGCTCAATCGTGTGCGTGCTCAGTCGTGTCCGTGATCAGTCGTCTGCATGCTCAATCGTGTGAGTCGTGTCCGTGATCAGTCGTCTGCATGCTCAATCGTGTGCGTGCTCAGTCGTGTCCGTGATCAGTCGTCTGCATGCTCAATCGTGTGCGTGCTCAGTCGTGTGCGCGTACAGTCGTGTGCGTGCTCAGTCGTGTGCGTGCTGCTGATCTATCCGGGGCACCTAAGACGGCACTCGTGGGGTTTCAATGGGCTGTGTACCACACGTCTGGGCTCCACAGGGCCAGCAGGTAGTGACAACGGAGTTTCCCCATACGCTGCTACATTTTATATGTTCTAATAATTGTAAAATCTGTGTAAACTCAATAAATTAATTGTCTTTGTATTTCAAATTTTAGTAAAAGTTTATAGAAATATATTATATGCATTTCTATAATAAAAATGTTAAATACATTTCTTAAATTTACAAAAACATATTAAAATATTAAATTAAATAAATTTTTGCTCTCCAGTAACCGTAACACAAGTCCTTACGGTACTTACCACGGACTAGGCTAACGTGGTGTGTAAAGTCCACAGATAGTTTTATTATTATTTATTCAAATCAAAAACTACTACATCCATTCATATTCAATAATATGATAATGTTTTTTTGTTCCTTAACGCCCAGGGTAATAACAATTTCTCCACTCTAATGAACATCCGCATAATTATTATGAAGATATATTGCCCCACATCCGTATATTGAGCCACAAAACTTAATTATGCTTCTAGTGATACTTCATTCACGTAACGAAGTGTCATTAGAAACTGGTGACGAAGTGCACTTCGCATATCGAGCTGCGTCAAGAGGCCGTCGACAGTTCACGACTGACGGCTACATCGTTATGAAGTCAAAATAATCATATTGTGTAATAGTATATTTGGTGCAATAGTATATCTGATTTAATAGTACATCTGGTATAATAATATATCAGGTATAATAGTAAATCTGGTATAATAGTATATCTGTATAATAGTATATCTGGTATAATAGTGTATCCGTATAATAATATTTCTGGTATAATAGTATATCTGTATAATAGTATATCTGGTATAATAGTATATCTGTATAATAGTATATCTGGTATAATAGTATGTCTGTATAATAGTATATCTGGCATAGTGTATATCTGTTATAATGGTATATCTGGTACAATAGTATATCTGTATAATAGTATATCTGGTATAATAGTATATCTGTATAATAGTATATCTGGTACAGTAGTATATCTGTTATAATAGTATATCGGTGTAATAGTATATCTGGTATAATAGTATATCGGTGTAATAGTATATCTGGTATAATAGTATATCTGGTATAATAGTATATCTGATATAATAGTATATCTGATATAATAGTATATCGGTGTAATAGTACATCTGTATAGTAGTATAGTAGTATATCTGGTATTGTAGATGGCAGTGGTTCACGCAAGGAAAAATTCATGACGTACTGGATACATTGGTGTCTGTCGTATAAAAAGTTGTTAATAAAGATATTTCTAATTCCAATCCCGTTTTCTGCTACCCCACTCGAATTAACAGTGCGCGCGGCAGTACCGGTAATTTCATTTAAAATGACATTTAATAGGTATAGGTAAGATAACACGTTTGTACCAAAGGCCTATCGTTTCTCGATGTACGGTAAATTTTTAAAAATCCAACAAGTTAAAAAAAACATTAACACATCTCTCGCTTTCTGGTCTCTATACTGAAGGTTGAGTGCGCTTCCTCGGCTACGTTCGCGAAGATTCGGATTTTCTTTCGAACACCGGCTGCGCCAATTATGTAAGCCATAGCCCCGGGATCCAAAAAAAAAAACAATATTTTATTAGAAGTTTATAGCGACCCTACTTAAATACCATTATTACAATTTAATTAAATCAAATCAAGAGATTTCGCTGTACTCGATTCGAGGGCTAATAATGAAATGGTAATTAATTACAATTAATTATCAGGAAAAATAAAAGTAGTTATTAGACCGGGGCCGCAAGTGTAGCATGGGCGTGCCACAGCGTCAGCGATCTTCTTTAGGTTCCTTTAGCGCCAGCGATCTTCTTTAGGTTCCTTCAGCGTCAGCGACATTCCGCGCGCGATGAGGTGTTGGAAAATGAATAAACACATGTTTCGAAATACAAGCACTAAGCCGATGACTCGGGGTTACATGTTTGTACCTCTAGTTATTCTGGGTTCTGAGTCAAAACTTTCGTGGGTAGAACTGTACACATAACCGATGTAGGTACAGCCCTGGGACCTCTATACCCAGCGGTGTGCTGCAGTAATATTCACGAGGCGCACTGCACGGCTTATGGAGCTAAACTTGACTTCCTTGTTGTTCATGTTGTCCAGTGCACCAATTTGTACTGGAGTTTACCAAATGTTGACTTTGTTTCTGTGTACCAGCCGTCCTGGGAGCTCGAGAGTTATTGTTTATGCTGTTTATACTCGTGTGGAGTACTTGCGCATTACTTGGTGAACTTCGCTAAAGTTTAGCTCATATTCAGAGCTGATACTTCGTATTGATTAACGTCATAAGTAACTTGCGCTTGTGTTTACAAATTCAGTTTGTCTTAACAACATTTTTACAGATTGTAATAATTTATATTCAAGATATATATTAATATTTTCAAGATATATATTAAGTAGATCCATATTAAGAGGTTTAGTAAGAGTATTGTCTCCTACACTCCATCTGTCTCAGAAATATTTCTGTTTTGCGAACTTTGTTGACTTGTTGTTACAACTGTCCTAAAAAAAAATTGAAGTACCTTCACGCCTATTATCTTCAAAGAGGTAGGCAGAGGTGTGCTAGTATATCCACAACTCGTAAAGTCAGTAGATATACTAGAACACCCACGATTAGCCAAGTTACTGAGGCCCATGATGTCACAGGTGGCAAGCCTGTGGCCACCTCAGGCACATTCCAATCCTGGACAATGCAATGCATGCTCAGAAAAATCTGAAAAACATTTAATGATAGTTGTCCGATCTGGGGATCGAACCCAGGACCCCACACGTTTAACGGTCCTAACAGGCGACACCCACACCGTTATACCACAGCCAAAGAACAGATCTGAATTTTTTTTGGGGCGATCTCATCAAGGCGATGTTCCTAGGACAACGTCAATTTAGTTTATGACCATAATGGCTTTATCATTATTATCACTACCAGCCCTTATCGATCCACTGCTGGATATAGTACTCTCTCAAGAAACGCCAAGTCGACCGATCTCCTGCTACCCGCATCCATCCCGGACCGGCTACCGCAAGGAGATCGTCTTCCCACCTGGTGAACGCTCGGCCAACACTTCGTTTTCCTAAACGCGGCCTCCACTCCAGAACCTTACTGGCCCATCTGTCATCTGTTCGTCTGAGTGTGTGACCAGCACATTGCCACTTCAGCGAGCCTATTCGTCGCGTGATATCAAATATTCTAGTTCCCTGCCCTATGGCTTCGTTACGAATTCTGTCGGACAGAGAAACACCCAGCATACCTCGTTAATAGCCCGTTGAGCTACCACAAACTTGCAGACCAGTCCTGAATTAAGAGGCCATGTTTCGGCTCCGTTGGTCATCACGGAGAGAACGCATTGGTTGAAGACTTTTGTCTTCAAGCTTTGCGGTAAACTATGACGTAACAGAGGACATTTATTATAATAGAGCGCTATTCACTTGTGTGATGATTGTCGGTGCTCCTACAGTAATTATACATTATGACGTAACAGAGGACATTTATTATAATAGAGCGCTATTCACTTGTGTGATGATTGTCGGTGCTCCTACAGTAATTGTACAGCCGAACTGTGATCACGGACAAGCTCTTATTACTTTGGTATTTACACACAGGTATTTACACACAGGTATTTACACACAGGTATTTACACACAGGTATTTACACACAGGTATTTACACACAGGTATTTACAGTGTACATGTACCATCGTACGCCGGTGCTTCATCAGTTCTTTGTGTTTATCACTTGCTAAAGTACCAAATAAGAATTAGGAATGGTTTTGCAACGGGTTAGTCTTTATACTAACACGTTGCGCAGGATATAACAAAGTGCACAAGTTTATGCGCAGAGAGGAGTGGACTCTGTTCTCCGCGTGAGTCCGACACCACGACCGTAGATGAATCCGGCGAAGGCTCGATGTGTTCTACTTGTCAGTGCTAACATCGCCGATTTCCCGACTTCGCACTTAGAAATTATTTAAAATTTATTAGAAACTGAAAAATCCCAACAACACTTTCTGAACCGACCTCAGTGTCGAACCCGAGACCTCACGCTCGGTGACATTATTCATTCCATTTCAATCAAACTACTACACATTTTAGCTTAAAAATAAATTAAAGAAATAAACTTATTAATAAGTTGATTGATCCCGCAAATCAACATCTGGTACAAGTTATGGTATGGTAAGTTATGCGCTCAGGTACAGGTAGTACCTGAGCGCAGAGCCTTATCACATGGCGGCAGTCAATACGTAGACGAGCCCAGCTATGTCTATGACAATAGTTCAAGAGATCTTGAGGGCTACCCAGAACCAGGTATTGCTAAGAGGTTAGTTTTATGATAATAACGAATGGTAGTCTCTAGGTACATATATTTTATTCTACGTATATTTCTAGGTATATATTTATATAGCAAGGCAAATGCGCTTTCGGAGGTTTAATACGAGTAGCATTTTCAATATAAATTATGATTACGAGATGACTTTCTGAAAGAAACCAAGAAGCGAGGATACGGACTGTATAAATTCTAGCAATCTACGCCTCTTGGTGCTTGCGTAGGTTATACGCATAAATATTTTATTACACTTTTTTGCATATATTACGTGTGATTAATTGATATTTATCTTTATATAGATTTGACCCGTTATTCGTATTTGATTCGTCCGCAAAAGAGATTTTGTGTAAATGCTTATGAGGAATTCAAACAGTACCTACAAAACGAATCGGAGCGCTGGCATCACGTAGATGAATGAAATAGAAATACAGTGACGATGGTGATCACGTAGTAACTGTTTTGCCACGCGCAGTGTTCTTACGACTAATGACGACACGACCTTCGGCGCGTAGACTCCCCGTCTGCTTCCTGACTCTCTGCTCTTACGGCTGTTTCTAATGAATATGTGATATAACTACAGGAAAAATGTTAAGTAACTAATAATTTTTATGCGAGGATTTCAACTTAATGTACCTCATCTTGTAATATAAGTTGAAATGTTGACAAAGTATTCGCGGCGCCTGCACTTCTCTTGTTTTTATTGAACGAAAACAAGTTTGTAATGAGCTCTGAAGTGGTATTAAAGAATGGTAAATTATACCAATTATATAACCAAGGCTCCGTTTTTCTTTTGGAAACACGGGATCCTGATAAACACGGTGTAACCTGTCAGTGTTCTAATTAAAATGGGAATACAACACTACATAAATCAACTCTAGGAAAAGATCGCAAAGTAATTAGAAAAAGGTTTAAAGCATTAGCCTAGCATTTAACCTCTGTCCATGGGGTAGCAAATTAGGAACGAGCTTAAAGATCTATGTTGTTGTCACATATTTTGCCCATTTTTATCTCGAAGTTTATATACAAAATAGAATATAGTGCTCTGAAATATATAATGGTAAGATTATTTTAAAATAATTATATATAAAATTTGTATCCAACTAATGCCATTCATTAAATAATAAAACATGTATACTCGTAGTATATTGGTGACGTTAGTTTACGCGCATGTTGTAACTCATTACCATAAAACTACTTTAAAGAATTGTGGCGTGCTTCAGCATCTATTCGTTTAGTAAATGTCCCTTCATTTATTTCCTTTGTTGGTGAACTGATTCCCCTTTTGAACGTGGTTATTGTACACCATCTGAAATATCGGGCCTGTTAAAAAAATAAGCAAATATAGTATGAGCAATGATAACATTATTTATGTAGATTTTTAATTCTGTCCAGACTCTCATTATTCTTATCCGAGTTTGAAGCAGTCCTTTTAGCCACGCGCCGCGCGATACCCCTGTGTCCATTGGGAAATCAAATAACCGAATAAAACTCACTGGACCATTATACAATATCAACGGCGTATCGGGAGTTAAGGTTTATTGTGCGCATGTTCATCCCATTCTTAATGGCGACGGACATAATCATTATGGACGTCGGTACTCATCATTTAAAATAGGTCAACTGCCGACGCCCATAAACATCCACTTAATTGTTATGGAGATATGTTAAAAAATCACATCTCTTTCTGTTATCATTGAGCAGGAGGTATCTCCCGTTTTTGTTGCCCCAATTGTCTACTCGTAATGTAACAAAAGTGGCAGAAGTATGAAGACAGGTAGGAATCGCGCCAATCACCAATTTGTAGTATCGGACGACATGTCCATGAGTTCTCCTGTCTCTTATTCCTTTTTACTTACCACGGTTATATAATATAATCAATATACTACTGAACGCCATAGCATTTATTAACATACCAGACTAACACCATGTTTTATAATAAATTGTTACATAAGTAAAGTGTCACAGATGCCGCTTTATTGGTCGGCTTGGCGGGGGCACTCCCGTGCCCCAGATGAGACAACTCTCTGGTATTCGGTCGACGACTAGGCGGTAGTTCCTGTGTTAAATCATACGGTATACAGCCAGGCCACTTATATTCCTTCAAGGTAAATACTTTATACTTTTGATATTTGGAACATTGACAATATACAACACAACTCTTCGCGATTATTAAAAGTTAATGATCCCATAAATATCTTCTACTCCTGTCGTTAGCTGAACCAATACATTCAAAACATTCTTCGTGATGTTTGTGTGTTGGCGGACAGCCAAGCCCTTGTGCTTTTTCTTTGATTTAGAATTTTCTTCACACTTATACGACGCACGAGTTTAAATAATTTACATTTTTGAGCCGCGACAATTTCGCAAAATAATTGGATATATCTAAGTGCTATTTTATACATCTATGCTCCCTGCTACAGCCTGAGAAGACTTCCACATGTGTGGTGCTGTAGGTTACAGCTGGTTAAACAGTCGCGTTTTGACACTGAGTAGTGACTACATTATAATATATTTTGACACTACGGTTTTAACTTTTTTAAATTTTGTATTAGGTTATCCCTCATAATAGTATAGTCCTTTCAAAGAAAAGGTCATTCCCATCTTATAATATTTTATCACTAAAGACAGGCGTTTTTTTCCTGTATAATGTTTAAAGGTACGATCATTTTTACTCTTTTAATTTTTTTTACTGTCGAATTCACAAGTAAGTGTCCTTAAAATGACACATTTTATAGTTGGAATATAGTTTTCTGAAGATCCATCGCAAGTTTTGGTACCGCTATCGCCAGTGGTGTAACGTACAGCGCAGTCAGCGACCGACTTCGACAACATCTTCTATAAATAACGAACTATTGGCGAAGTTGAATTCACCATGTGCTTGATGCTGCTATTTACCTCTGCATATCTCATGTAGTCAGGAAGTAGCACAGTACAAGAGTAGAGATTGCTGAACCGTCGAAATTTAACGGCTCCCGGAATGATGTGATAACTGAGACTTCTAGTTGAGTGCATCACACATATGATATCTAGCATCACGATATCTTAACATCCAATCTCCACAATCAACTTACTTAGATGTAACGCCGAGCGGGTGCGTGTGGGCGTGTCTACATGGATCACTATGTAACTACATTTCAGAAATATTTTCCGAGTGAATTTCTAAGCAGACGTGAAATGAATATCTGTACGAGCATACTGCATATCGACCATCGATTCACTACTCTGAAATGAATATCTATACGAGCATACTGCATATCGACCATCGATTCACTACTCTGAAATTGTTTCCCTGAATATTTTATCTAATGTTTTCTTGATGCATGCATAATGCGTCTTGATCTTATACTAACGATTACATACAAGATTATGTAAGAAGTAGTGTCAGGTTAAATGGTAACTGATTTGGACCGCCATGACTGTTGAGATACATCACGCTCGCATCACACGTCTACATTACAATTAAGTGATGTCCGTAGGCGTTGGTAGTCATCCAAGTACTCCGAATTCTCGTTTCCCTGCAAATACTATAATGAGTATGTACTAACAATACACGCCCATAGTTAACGACAAAATACTATAATGAGTATGTACTAACAATACACGCCCATAGTTAACGACAAAATACTATAATGAGTATGAACTAACAATACACGCCCATAGTTAACGACAAAAAGGACAAAATTGTGACGATTTTATCATAGTCTTCGCAATCAAGCTCATCATTAAGGCGGGCGTGCGGCATGCGGCGTGCGGCATGCGGCGTGCGGCATGCGGCGTGCGGCATGCGGCGTGCGGCTTGTGGTGTTCGGCGCACCTGTCGACACATGTTACACACTTCGATGCAGTCGCTTTATATGCGCTACGTGTGAGTACTTGCCACTGAGTTACAATCTATATTGCGCTAAACAATCAATTGCAATTGGATAAAATATATCGTATCTAAGTTATTCGTCCAGTCCTATAATTAGGTTATAGAGTCCTGTGTGACGTCAGTGTCATCACAGGAGTTGTCATAAATGATACTGGCGCATTATATACACCCCGATAACACCTGCACGTAAGACACACAGCTTATAGGAGCTCTCACATAATTCTGTGAGCTGAGAGCTGTCAGTCAGATGAGAGTATGGCCTGTAAATTTTATCATCATTTATTCTCAATATGTCATAATCTCAGAATATAAAAAAATCACTTGAAATGTCATTAAGCAGCCATTTATGATGGACCACAGCTTGTGGATCACCTGGTAGAAAATAGATGTCTATTGCAGTCAATGCCACACTGTAAAATATTACTGGACTTGTCTTACGAGTTGGACTGGTATCATGTAGCTGTAACGCAAGTCGAGATATTTATTATGGTGCCAAGCTGACGTGGCGTGATTAGTCTACACATTATTATTACTCTGACATTGTCACACACTGATTTACTACCAGTAGCCATATATTCATATGATCTGGCGTCGTAATATTTTAGTGTCTTCTGCACGAAATTATCCACAAAGAGTAGCTCTGATTTCCAATCAATATTTCCCACGATCATAAAGGGTCTAAAGCCTTCATCAAATTTGATATCTTTCGTGAAGGTTGAATGCAATTTATATATTTATTTCATCATAGCTATCGATACCTAATTAGAATAAAAAAATAAGCAAACGTCTTAGTGTGCACACCTGTTTACACTTTCCAGCCTACATCGAGTGCACAGGTACAGTCTACGACGAATGTACAGTTAATGTCTACATCGATTATACAAGTACAGTCTACATTAAATGCACAGATATAGTCTACATCGACTATACAGGTATAGTATACATCAAATGTACAGATATAGTCTACATCGACTGTACAGGTATAGTATACATCAAATGTACAGATATAGTCTACATCGAGTATACAAGTACAGTCTACATCAAATTTACAGATATAGTCTATATCGACTATACAGGTATAGTATACATCAAGTGTACAGGTACAGTCTACATCAAATGTACAGATATAGTCTACATCGACTATACAGGTATAGTATACATCAAATGTACAGATATAGTCTACATCGAGTATACAAGTACAGTCTACATCAAATGTACAGATATAGTCGACATCGAGTATACAAGTACAGTCTACATCAAATGTACAGATATAGTCTACATCGACTATACAGGTATAGTATACATCAAATGTACAGATATAGTCGACATCGAGTATACAGGTACAGTCTATATCAAATATACAGGTACTGTCTACGTCGACTATACAGGAACAGTCTACATCAAATGTATAAACAGGAACAGTCTACATAAAATAAGTATAGTCTATACATCAAATATACCGGAACAATCTAGATCGATTACATAGGTAGAGTCTACGTCGAATATACAGGTACAGCCTACACCGAATATACAGGTACAATCTTCATCTACTATACAGGTACAGTCTACTTCAAATATACATGTACATGCTTGAGCACTCTTTAACTTGTTACAACTGAACTAATAAAAAAGTTTTTAAAGGGACATACAGCTGAAGTGATGATGAAGATGCGAACAAAATAAAAATATGCAACAAACGCTATTTCTGTATAGCGAAACAAATAAATATTGCAGTTATGGGATTTTTAACTGAAGATAATTCATAATATATCAAATGAATTTACTTTATATCTACTTATTAAACATGAAATTCTAACAGTAATTTTTTTGTTTCTTTCACGATACAATATTGTTAATATTAATGTACCGGTACAACTATGATAATATACGAGATTTATATTTTGTTTCGTTTACAAGAAATATAAACAAGATATTTTGTTTAAAATTTGGCATGACAGACGTCACAGACCTATTGGACGAACGTTTTGTTTGGTGGTTTTATTTCGTTGTCGTTCCAAATATTTTCACAAATGATTACAAGTGACGAGTAATTTAAAAATATTTTATCCAGGCAAAATTGGTTTCCCCCTAAAGCGGAACATAATATCTTTGTGCGAATGAATGAGTTGTATATGTAAACTGTTGACGAAACTCAGTCCCAGAGCTAAGGCGTAATTTTATGAAGCCGAAGCTCATTTTGTATTTTGTAATAACTCAGGCTCAAAACGACGATCTAAAGTTGGTTAACGATCTCTGGATCGAAGGAAGGTTTAACGCTTTTTTCTAGTAAGACCGGTCAGGTCTTGAAATAGCTTCACCTTTAAAAAACGAAAAATAGATTTTGGAAAAAAATATCATTCACAAGTCATACATACAATGGGGACTGTGCCAGAATCTTTGTTTATCACGAAAATTCAATAACATCTACGTACGTACACTGAGGTCTACGGAGGTGGCAAAATGTAGACGTTCAACATACGCTACGAGTTGTCGCATAGCACGCGAAATGAAAATATATGAGCAGTATATTTTTACATTTCGCGCGCTTTATATCGTTTCTAAAGCAGATTACTGCAATAATAAAATCAAGATATAAAATTGTATGAAACAGCGATTGACTAATCCATACTGGATTTGCCGCCAACGTGTCGGTGTAGTATTATTTTAATTCCTTTTTATTTATTTTTGTAAGCTAACAATTTTTGCATTACATTTAATTTCAAACAGTAGATATAGTTAAAACAACAGAATGCAAATCCAATAACAGGCTAATTGAGCGTGCCTACATGAATTATATAAATTTATGCTAAAGTTCTAAAAGTAAAAACAAAAATACTGTGCTATAATTCACTACAGATTATGTGATGAAACACGGCAATAAAAACCTAAATTTTACCATACGTATTAAGAAACAACTAAATTATGTCTTACCAACTGGTAAACTAACTAGTTTAAATCTATATAACGCATTTTTAAACGTTGGTAAGCTGACCGATAAACTGTCAATTTTGATCTAAAGAGATCACAAGGCTGTGAACACGATAAACTCTAGTGAACACACTATTGTTACCGATGTTTGACTTAAAACATTTTTTTGAAAAATGACGGAAATTTTAAAACATCTGTCTGGGTTGAGTGTCTGTAAATAATATTTTCTTTAGCAAGATAGGACAGTCTAAAAGGTTTCTTGAAATCTTAAAAAGCAGTACTATCCAACGACCTCCTTCCTGGGCATTTACTTTAAACTTAATATATCAGAATAGCGTTCGAGTAAAGGAAGCCGCTTGGCGTGGACTGTTAACAAAAATAGAAAACGTTTTTTGAATTCTTTCAATACGGTCAATGTGACACATGTAGTGGGGATTCCAGATATTACTGCAGTATTAAAGTAAGTACTTTCCTATCCTTGAAAACTTTAAAATTCCGCCAGATAAAACTTAACAATTTGTATGACTTACTGATGAGCGTGTTTACGTGGGGAATAAAACTCCCAGATCCCGAATACTAGCTTCCTCTAAAACATCTGTATAGAGCAAACTTTTCATAAAATTACGTTTGCGATGAAATTTTATGTGTTTACTCTTATTAATGTTTAATGGAAGTTCATGTACGTTAGTCCACTTTACAATTTCATTAAGAACTCCTGGAAATTGATTTGAGTCATCTATATTTTTTATAATTTTAAACAATTCGAGGTGCATCAAAAAACAGAAAAAACTTAGAGTGCTTAACATTACCGCCCAGATCATCTATAAATATCGAAAATAATATTGGGCCCTAGTGAGATTCTTGAGAAACTTATTTAACCTCTAAACTGAAAGACTCATGCCCACCAACTACATCTTTTTACCATCTAAGAGATAAATATGAAGCAATCCAAGAATATAAAGAGCCAAACACACCAAAATGCGAGAGTTTGTCCAGAAGCAAGTTATGACAGGGCTCCCCTGCCAAAGGCCTTACTCATATCGTTATATATAGCGTCGACTTATAGTAATTTATCTAAGGATTCGGATATATCGCTAGTAAAAATCGCAAGTATTGATGTTGTTGACATTTTTTTACAAAAACCATGTTGCTCTTGCCTTGACAGTTGTTTAATGTGATAGATAAGAGTTTCCAAAATACCAAACAGAAAACAGAAAACCAAATAAATACAACATAGACACAGGTCGATAGTTCAAAATATCATTTACATTTCCGCCTTTAGAAATAGGCACTATATTGACTGACTTCCATGCACAAGGGAGGGTCCCCTTAGATAAGGAAGTATTAAAAATTACATGAAGTGGTTCAGCTAAGGACTTAAAGCGATTTCTAATAAATATAGCTAGAATGCCGTTTAGGCCTGCTCCCAGAGATTCTTCAATCTGCTTTGATGCTTTTTTCAACTGTCATGATATCAAAATGCATTGCACTTAATGTGTTGTATAACAGATTAATTGATTGCCGCCAAAAAGTACAAGCCGACGAAATTGTGTTCTCGGCGCTATTCACAGAGACAGACGAGAAATGCCTGGCAAACGCATCGAAAATTGATTGAGGTGAAGAATAAATTTCAGTACCAAATTTCATTGGGAACAGTTATACCTCCCTTACGTTTACAATTAATTTGTGACCACAAACGCTTAATATTGTTCTTCGAGATTTCATCTTTAGTTCCTTGCAGAAAGTTGTTATAGCAGGTATTAATTAGAAGATGGGTTTTTGTTCTAGCGAGCTGATAAACTGGAAGGTCTATTAGATTTTTGAACCGTTTAAATTTATTTTGATATTTATTTTTATCTTTTATTAATTTTATAAGGGTTTTTATGTAACAAACAGGATACTTTGATTTGGTATAGTTAGTTAATGGTGTGTGATCTTTTTAATATGTTCCATAAATAAAATATCATAAAATATTTTTACCACACTATCTATACTATGTTCAAATGACATTTCGGTATGTCAATTGAAATTTTTAGATTTTCATAAATTCAGTCTATTCACTTTATTCTTTGTAAAACGTTCCACAATTAAGAATGAAATAACAATTGGGGGTTGTCAGATAGAATCTATTTCTATAGAGATATTGTTAAGAGTTATGAATACCAAGCCAAGCATGTCGCCGTCCTTGTTTTCGACAAAATTATATTGTTGCCAGTTAAGAATTATACATGAACTCCAACATCTGACGGCCAATAGTAGTGAAAGGTTTGTATCAGAAAAATAATGTCGGCGACATCTCATCTTTTATATAACGCTAACAATAATGTCTGCGGCACCTTGCCTCGTAATTGGAGTCATAAATTCTTTGCCTGTATCGTAAAAATTTTGGAAACTTGCGTAGTATGGATTCAATTCTATTAATGTGAACGTTGTAATGGGGATTCCATACTTTTGAACAGTACTCAAGGACACTACACACTAAGGAATAATATAAAACCTTTATTACCTTTGTAATGTTAAGTTGTGAACTTGATCGGAAGACAAAGCCCATATTTTGTTCGCATTATTGCAGATCTGGTCTATATGTTTTTCATAAGTTAATGTAGAATCTAGAATGATTCCAAGATATCAGGTGTCATCTACCCGTTGTAATATCTGATTGTTTGTTTCATATGTTGTTTGTATTATACAAAGTTTTTAAGTGAACTTTATACAGTAACGTTTGTTATTGTTCAGTTGTAATTTATTACTATGGCAGTACTGTTCAAAGAGTTTTAAATCATCTTGCAATAGCTTGGGGTCGTGAATTTAATCTATATCCTTAAACATTTTCAAATCGTCTTTCTTGTGTACGCACACAAGGAAGTTGGAATTTTGAAAACACAAAGCAAGAAGCTACATCATTTAAAAAAATGTTAAAAAGTAATGGACCTAACCGAGAGCCCTGGAAAACTCCAAAAGGGACGTTATGCCGGGTTGAACGAAACCATTCACTACTACCGCTTGTGACCTGTTTCCAATGTAGGAGGTGAACCATCGGAATAAATTTCCATGGATTCCAGCGAACAGCAGCAATCGCATCAGTATTTGATGATCAATACTATCAAATGCTTTGCTGTAATCCGTGAAAATATCATCAACTTGTACTCCAGAATCCATGCTCACTGTAACATAGTCTGTGGAAGATAATAGGTTAGAAGAAGTTGAACGCATCCTTAATTTTAAATCCGTGATGTTCTGGAATATAAAAATGACGACAATGAAAATTAAACATGAGAATATACTACACGTTAAAATATTTTGGCAAAGAGGCACAATTTCGATATGGGTCTGCAGTTCTTGACATCCTTTTTGCTACCAATCTTACGTATTGGGTGGTGGATTTCCAAATTTGAGGCACGATTCCTTCAATGACTGAATGCTTAAATATAATACATAGTCGTACTGATAGTGGTTTTGCGCATTTAATTGCTAATATAGGTTCAATGTGGTCTGGTCCGGCACCCTTTGCTGCATCTAAAGACTTTATACTTTCAAAACTGAATCTACGGTGATTTCCACACTGCTAATATTGATTAATATATTAGTTGATGCTAAATAATTTAAAGGTGAAATTATGTAAGCTATTGTTGTGGTTCGTTGTGGATTCAAAAGTGGGTCGAAAATAAGATGCAAAAGGATTAAGAAACCCCCTCTTCAGTATGTGTACAATACAATGTTGACGGAAGTGTATTAGATCCCTTTTTATTTGACTTTACGTAGGACCAAAACACATTTGGGTGCTCAATTATTGCGTCTTCAGAGCGTATTTTATAGGTATTATAGGACCAAAACATTTTTAGGTGCTCAATTATTGCGTCTTCAAAGCGTATTTTATAGGTATTATAGGACCAAAACATTTTTAGGTGCTCAATTATTGCGTCTTCAAAGCGTATTTTATAGGTATTATGGGACCAAAACATTTTTGGGTGCTCAATTATTGCGTCTTCAGAGCGTATTTTATAGGTATTATAGGACCAAAACATTTTTAGGTGCTCAATTATTGCGTCTTCAAAGCGTATTTTATAGGTATTATAGGACCAAAACATTTTTAGGTGCTCAATTATTGCGTCTTCAAAGCGTATTTTATAGGTATTATAGCACTCTTGTTCCATTTGCTTAGCTCTACTTCGAAGGAGGTACAACGTATCATTGTCAGCTATGTTACCATAAATCTGATATTTTTTAATATATTTGTATTTTTTCTTCTGTAGTTTTATAAGCGAACAGCTGTACCATGGTTTATTATGTATCAATAAGCGTAAAATTTATCGACGGCATTACCAAGAGGCGTATTATACAGGTCCAGGTCCCAGTCTATCTTATTTAATGATAAAGAAATAGCCTCGTAGTGGGCGTTGCTAAAAAAGACTTCTTTTTTGTGTCTATTTAACGGATTTTATCGCGTTTCTTTAGATTTTCTTGTAGAGAGAGAAAGAATCACCGTCATGAACGAATATGTCAAAATCCTTGTGCTGTCCTGTTATACAAATAAATGCTAAAAATATGTCTGAGTTATATAAATAAATATATATAATAATTGTGAGAATCGAACTTCATGGAAGATATGGGTGGGGATAGGTAAACCGCACCAGTTGAATCGCCTTTGGTAATGCAATTTGCTTGCGTTCTTAGAGTAATCCAAGGGTCTTCGTTATCGGATCCCAGTGAAAGTAGTTCTTACGAAATTATGTTTCTAGTGACGGCAATCATGACACCACTACCGTCAGCTACATCACTGTTAGTGGAGCACCTGTCCTTCTGTAAACGACGTAGTTCTCATGTAGTAATTCAAGATCCGTACACACTATATTCAACATTTAAGCTTGCCAAATATAACTCCATCAATTTACCGTGCATACTATGTACATTTTGGTAATACAACCGTAATGTATTAAATTTAATTAGTTATCGCGCATCACGCGAACAATAGGTGTATCGCGCTACGCCTCTGCGCACCTTTCAAATCATAATTCTGTTTCTTCTTTAGGAGTAAACTCCAGTCGCGTGTCTGATCGGACTTCGACGTCCAGAAAATATCTTTATAGTACACGACGCAACGTGTACCTTTAGGTGTGAATTGTGCGGCTCAAATTATAATTAATTGTCGTACTTTGTATAGTTATCTAAGTCGTTAGAACTAAATATTGTTTGATATAATACTTAAGGCATTATCGAAATAGATGGGTGAAAGTTTTCTGTGAAAGTGTATGAAGATCATTTTCAGATATCTGCTACATCTGAAAATCTATGACGATACTTATAGGGCCGACAGAACATATATTTTTTTCCTGCCTCCCTGTGTGTGTGTTCGGGAATTAAACAAAGACTATGAAATATTACTTGAGGCAGATACCGCAGTTGTCTGATTTAAAAACTGATGTAAGATTCATTTAAATTCTCCGCATAACTAAGAATAGAAGTTGTCATCAGTACTTCCTGCGCACGAAAAGGTTCATGAAAGCGGAGCGGAAAAACAATAAAAAGAAGAAACGCAGCCTGCGTCAGCCACGTAAACTATATAGCAAAGGAATATTAAGCTCTTACAGAGTAAAAGGTAAAATCATGTGATTCCAGATTGTAATGTATTTTTATAATTTCTATTTAATTATGTCAAGATGTTGTGTGAAAGATTATTAGACATCTAGATATATTGTTAGCAGGACTGTTTCGTAGCTCAGTTTTTACAATACAGAAAGATTTAGTTCAGTTGTTGTTCATGTAATTACATCACTTACTCGTGTGCGAATCTCGCAAGCTTTCATAGCAACAAAATATTTTGTTTCTCGATTTGATTCGATGGCAAAAATGTTGATGCCAAAAACAGGTTCCTTGACAAATCCTTACACGTGACCTGGACCTAACCCTACATAACGCGAATACAATAGACTACAGTATCATTAAATCTTTGATCAAGTCTCACAACAACTTAGAACTTCTGAGCCGTTGAAGGATTCACCTTGGCCGAATTAGATCTAGTTCAAGAGCTTTGTTCTAGTGAATAATAGAATTAACAGACTCTAGCAAGATATAAGTTAAACAGATAGCTGGCCCATAGACAATAGGGTCGTCGGTAGCAGATGCCGGCGGTCTGATGCTGGTATTATGTATCAATGTTTCGTTGTTGGCGTTCATTCCTACAAATGTTTATTTTTATACTACTAGTGTGCGAAAAAGAGGCTATAGAGAGATGAAAAAGTGAGTGCGAGGTACCTTCCGGCCGTGCTGATCCAATTTCAAATTGGATTACCTTTTGCCGGCAACACTATTTACAGAAGACGAGGGTTAGGACTATCTGTGGGACTATAGCAATTACTGAGATATAAGTATCATTTTTGAGAATCCATGTGCATAAAGTAAATCTTTTATAATTGTAAGATATCAATGGAATAGCAACTTTGTTGATACCGCGTTGACAAAGATTATGAAATGTTGGTTGAACCAGTATCAGGTTCACTAGTTGTATTATAGAGTTCCCCATCCGCCGATGGGGAACTCACCCCACTGCCCTGTCAAAAAGTTGGTGAAGTTGTCCTGTGGTACAGGTCCTACTGTAGGGGCGGTGTCGGTCTCTTAGGGTTCTGACAAGCCGTCGAGGTGCCTTCATGATTCCTTGTTTCGAAGCACCTCATCTATGGCGGCACTGATGGCACACGTGGTGGTTTTTGTGGCTATTCAGGAATATAATGTGCCGCGAGCGCTTCACATCACTGGACCCCACCCAGCGCTGTTGGAGGCACGAAAATGCGTCTCTCCACGTCAACAAAAAAAAAAAAGGTTTATCAGTTGTGAAAACAATTTCCGTGCAGTAGCCTGGTGGATGGTGGACGGTGAATGGGAGTGGCGGAAGAGAGACCTATGTCTAGTAGTGGACTGATATATGTTGATGCTGACGATTAAAAATATTATAATAATAAAATAAGATAATGAACTATTTTACAGTTTTTTTATTGTATAAGTGATTACCGTCGTCCATAAACATTCGCGGTCAGTATTAAATGTGGGAGCCCCTTCACTATTTCCAAGACATCAGACACACACGAAGCTCAACAGCATGGGCAAAGCATATTAAGCAAGCGAGAGCGTCACCGAATACTCTGACCTGATGCGGATGGAATGCAGAAATAACAACTAAAAATTACAAATTAACAGATAGTGTCATGCTGTACTGCTGGAGAATTGTGCCGCCACGACCGGGGAGCTGCATCTCTTCCAAATACTACCGCCACAAAGTGGTAGCTACATTCATCGTGTCTCATGTAGCTTGTGAATTTTTGTTGACAGAAAGCCGCACTCACGGTATTGTGGGACGGAGGATATGTTTGCATAAAGTTATGAGGCTGTGGGTGTGGTTTACAGTAGGTATCAAAAGACTCAGTCTAATCGCTTGCTACCTACGTCTACTAAAATAATATAAATTAAAATTTCAGGAAACAATTTTACAGCTCGAGAAAATTGGGCAATTAGCAAACATGGCGGTCGCACGCTAATAGAGTCGCGGAACGTTACACAGCGATATTGCTTGTTATTTCATTTGCATTCACAGGAACTTCCCTTTCGTTACTTAATGTGTGGTTGTTCAAGTTAACATTATAATATTATTATGATGGAGTGCCGTGCTGTTTGACCAGGGCATGAACTTCTACCATAACAGCGTCCTAAGTTAATCCGAAAGGACGACAGCCGCTACGATACACTTACCGATTACCGATACCGATACGAAACAAAATGAATCGCGAAACGCCAATAGAGCTATTTTTGTGGGTCTAAACGGATGTAGGAAAATCAGATTATCCGAAGATAAAAAATATTGTAATTTTTGGGCATTCTGTTCAGTTCAACTAACACAAAACCCCTAAAGTAGTTTATACAACTTCGGAAATGATGTGTTACTTGTGTAATACAGTGGAAATGAAGTGAATGAAGTGACAATACAGTCTTAGGTTTAGCGTAAAATCCCGCCACAATTAAAAGTTCATTTAAATAGGCAACTAGAACGAAGTAGGAACATTGAGCACGGCCTCCCGTCTCCGATACTGTCAAGTGCGAACCTCGCTCCGTTTCCATTCCTCCCAGTACAAGCGAGCTCTGATATTTGAGCTGCGACAAGACCTTGATCTTAGCTCGAGATTTTGAAGCAATGTTCTTGTGTAGTCGCAATGGATATCAAATCCTAGACCAGATTTGATATCCATAGCAACTACAAAATGGAATCAATTAACATTGTCACAACAATTTTTTTGTTAAGTTCTCTCTTGTTTTCTTTTGCGTGTTTGCGTGTGTGTGATTTAGGAAGTTTAACAAAATAATTGTATTCATTCAAGTTGTATGTTTGACTTCCTCGAAGAGTTGTACTACTCACATTTTACTTTATAAAACAAACACTTTCATTTTTTATGTGAAGTTCAAACTGTAAGAAAAAAATGAAGGGAAATATATTTAAGACTAAGTTTTAACGAAACGCATTCTAAACGAGCGCTCGGCAGTTGCGTCGCAACGAACTTCCTTTCCTCATTTCTGTGAAGGCTCTAGTAATTGTTACTCTCATTACTCAGCCAAGGTTTTTCATTCCTATGCTTAGTTTATTTTTATTTTCAATTTGTACAAAATTTTCTCTTCTGTGTTGTAACGTTGCGAGCCTAATAAGACCGTCAGCCGCGTGGGGTCAAGAGTTCGATACCCAGGTCGGGCAACTGTTAATAAATGTTTCTCAGATTATTCTGAGCACGCATTACATTGTCCGGAATTGGGATGTGCCCGATGTGGGCTTAGGCTTTGCCACCTATAACATCATGGGCCTGAGTACCTTGGCTAATCGTGGGTGTGCTAGTATGTCTACTAGACTTACGAGTTGTGCATATTGCACTTCTCTACCTACCTCTTGGGGGATGACAGACATGAAGGCACTTTTACTATTTAGTACAAAATAATGGAATATAAAGAAAGTGATGTAAATAAAGAAAATAAAATTTATCTATAGAAGATTATTTTAAGTGGATAAGACAACAAAAATACTCGCTTATCTCTGGGACTAATACACGGATTTTAACAAAACTTATGTGGTACAATGTTATAAACATTGCACAAAATATAGGCTTTCATTGGAACAATTGAACCACAGATGACTAGCTGAATTATAAACATATGAGAAGGCCATTAGAAAATATTGCTTTTACTGATGAACATTTTCTGCTTCGCGACTAGAATTGGTAAATCTGAAACACATCTTACGCTAAGAGCTCAGCTTCACAAAATATAACACGTGGAAATACATGGCAAAACTGCCAAGCCAAGTAATTTTTTCAGATAACTTTTGAAGCCAATTTGTGTTATAAAGACATCAATAAACAATAATTTGCGCAAAGCTTTCACTCGCGCTATCAAAACGAATGTAACGTTAAAGTCCGTCCAGCCGCACACACCACAGCGGGAAGCACCAATCTTTGCGCACATTCACATAGACTTCGTAGATACATCATACACACACACATTATACTTTCTGTAAGAGGTAGTGCACAGTGCATGACACTACATCCTCCTATGCAACGGAATTGGACCAGCACGACCAGGGAGGTACCTCTCGCTCACTTGATACCGCCATGTACACGGTTTTGTTCTAGCAGAAAAATGCGTTTACTTAACATCCAATAGACCCAGGGGGGCCGGGCCAGTCTAACAACTTTTATCCGTTAGCTGCCCTATTGGCTTTTCACTTGCGGGTGCGTGTCATGGCGTTTGTGTTTGCGTCATTTTCGGCGGACTTAGCTACTGCTATTGCAAATGCGTCGTCGGCATTGCGTAACGCGTACTTCGGCCAACGGTAACGGGAGTTTGTTATTAACGTCGGATCGTATTCCGGCATTTTAACAGAGGTGTTAAGGAGGGCAACGCATCGGCATAGTAATTATGCTGATGTTCAAGAGCGTCGGTAGTCGTAGAAGGACTTCGATTGCGCGTTTGTCCCCTAAATTTGGCTTTTAATCGAGGTATTATAAAAGTCACAATGCAGGACGATATTTCGCATGTACCAGGGACATTTAGTAGCCATGGGTAAGAATTTATTTTGCATTTTCCGCGAACGTTCGGTTGGGGTAGGGGATCTGTCGAATACATATAATTTTAAATGCATAATCCATTTTGCTCTTTTTGTCGCTAAGAACATATCGTGCCCTTTTCAGAACGCTGTCTATGTGACTCTTGAAACTCTACCTATCGAGAGTGACTCTAAAGTATTTTACCGACCATGCATCTAGGTATCGCGTTACCATGGAATAGAATGAGAGGCATGTTTTCTCTTCTATATGAAGAGAAGTTTCGGGAGAAGAATATAGACTTACTCTTCTCCGCGTTTACCTCTATTATTCATTTTAAGAACCATTCACCGAGTTCCGTGACGATCTTTTAGAGTAGTTTGGCTCAGCTATTGGAAACCTTTTTTTTTTTGTTGACGCGGGGAAACGCATTTACGCGCCTTCACTGGCCCTGGGTGGGGTCCAGTGGTGTGTGGGGCTCGCGGCACATTATATAGTGCCAAATACCCACAGAAACTACCGCGAATGTCAGTGTGTGTGTCAAGTGCCGCCTTTGATGAGGTGCCCCGGAAACAACAAATCTTCAGGGCACCTTGACGGCAAGTCAGCCCCCGAAGAGACCGACGCCACCTCCACAGATGGGGTTGTCCCGCACCACAGGACGACCCCACCGACTTTGGGACAGTGCAATGGGGTGAGGTTCTCATCCTCGCCCCTTGCCCCGTGCGCAAATGCGCCGCCACTTTTTGCACTTTTGTCCCCTCTTCTTATAAGAGGGGTACAAAGAGCGGCACCTCCTCCTGCTCTCTAGTCCCCTCTTCTTATAGGAGGGGTACTAAGAGCCGCCACCTCCTCGGTTCAATTGGCTTCGCCCAAGGTGTCTCGGATAACCCCAGGCTACTGAGCCCCACCGCTACGACAAGGCTTGAACCATGTTGGGGACTTATCGGGAACCTTGCCTTATGTGCCACTTTACATGATACTGTATCATTCACGAACATCGCCAGCTCTGCGCTAGTGTATTGCAGTATGCCGCTGGTGTACAAGCTAAAGACGGTGGGAGAGAGAAAATTTGAATGAGGAACACCGTCTCTGGGGGATCAGGGAAGTCACTACCTGTCTGCTACGTAACTGCTTACGATCAGTACCTGTCTGTCAGGTAGTCCTAGTGAGTATAGTTGAAATGTGGCCTTAGTGACAAATCCTTTCAAACGCCTTCGCTACATTAAAAAGACAGCGCACGTGCTGCGTGGCCGTCTCTTTTTGAATCCCGTGAGTAGGTGCTACGCGTGTACGTGCTCCGTGAGGCTGTCGCGAAACGCGAACTGTTCGTCTATGAATAGGTTCTTCTCTCGGACCACGGTTTTTGGCATGAGATAATTATCCTTTCATAGATTTTACCTAGCAAGCCTGTGAGACTTATGGGTCGGTATCTAGTGGGCTCCGACCGAGGATCTCCCGATTTGTGTACGCCTATCACTAAGGCTTCCTTCCATATGTATATGTGCACATGTATTGCGCCAGAAGGGCGTCAAAAATGTACACAAGGAGGTGTATAATAACGGGATGCAGCTGTTGCAGCGCCTTAATTGTTATTCCGTCGAACCCCGCAAAGGCCCTTTGTTACATCTTTTTCTTCTTCTATGTCCGACGTCATCGTCCGAAAGTGCAGCCCTACGGGCTATTAGGACACTGTGTACCTCTACTCAATAGGAAATTTGTATGGGGAGGGCATTAGGGGCGTATCACTCTCTAGTATATTAGTATATCGGTTAAGCATTCTGCTTTCTATAGTGCGCATAGACGATTATCGTTTTATCGTTAAGTGGTCGAATTTGATACACCCGTGACAATGATTGCCGTAAAGATTCTGAAACATCAGGCTAGGTGAATAATTAAGTAAACCGCGATAAAATCCGTGAAATTATTGTAATGAGTAACATTCGCGTAAACATATGACATCAACACCGGTTTGGTCTCCATAGCCTTTGCGAGAGGCAGGAAATTATAAAGTCTTTAACATTATCGGGGAGGGCTAGACGGTTCTCAGGGACGGTGAAGACTCTTGACGGTCCTTCTATTTTAATATCCAATAGTACGATAACTTTGAATGAGGCCGTGACAGCTGCCTGGGGGGGGGGGGGGNNGGATTCTCTATTCTCTGGGATCGATAGAATAGATCAATGGAATTTCGAGACAACTCGATTGACATTTTGCTAAATTATTTTTTTATCAATTTACCGTCGAAGATATTTTTCTTTATATCATGGATATTACTGTGTCCCATCTCCTCTTTGCATTAAAGCGTCTGTGGTCTGTGGTCCGCGTTAAGCTCGTGCAACGTTTCAGCAGTCTTTATGGCGAGTGAAACGTTTCTGGCCAGCGCAATATCATTTACACTTGGTTACCAAATTTGAGCTTTATTGATTTGTTCATTTATCCAGATGGACAGGCTTAAAAGAATTAATGACGAACCAATCAACACACGTCCTAAACGGCTTCGCACATTCGTGACTTGATCTCGCTGATTTGGATCTGAATAAAGCAGGATTAGACACATGCACGCTTAAATAACTTGTACTAGATAATAATAAACTATCGTTTATTAGTTGTATCTTGAGTTTACGTCTTATGGAAAGGGGCAAACTCCCAGTCGGACGGAGGCTTTAGATGATTACGCTCTATATACGTGTTGTTTTCCTTAGCTCCTCCCAACCAACTGTGGACTGTCGCACGTCGTACGTATACGTCACCAAACGTGGTCGACCAGTTTGTTTGTATGCGGCAGATTGGAACTTTGTCCGGTGTTTACTGAAGGACATTGTCAATACGGGTGACGGGTGACGTGAAAAAGGTTTATGTTGAAATTGTGACTCTATTTCTCGGGTCAGGTAATAGGTGAAATTGTTTTTATATTTTTTAGTACTGTAGCAAATGAAAGTAGTTAGTGCCATGCTGAATTGCAGCATTGGGCCATTGGGGTAGGGGGGATGAGGGAAGCAGATCGGCATAGTAATTATGTAGATGTTCATGGGTAGTCGTAAAAAGGCTCCAGTTTGCCACCGTTTCCTATAAAAAAAGATTTCGACGCCTCAATTATTATGTAAATTTGTTGCCTTCATGTCATCCTCTTTTGCAATGTGTAGACTGCTCGTTTGTCTTATAATAATATAACCTTCACATTGTTACAATTTATGTTATTAGATTCTCTAATTTTCTACAAAAGGAGTTCAATTGGTCTTTCCGCATTCACAATCCAGGACAAACTTAAAATAGTGCAAGAACAATGGAATTAATACAGTTTTTGATATTGGTTAGTGAAAAGGTGATGGTATGAAGTCTTATCTGGTAGACTCCCGGCTGCAAAATCCCGGTCCTTTATATATATAATTATTGTTTGTTTGCCTTCATTGTGTTGATTGTCCTTCATTCCTTACATTCCATATATTTGAATAATATATTGTTAAATAACAAGAAAAATAAAAGTTAAAAGGAGTAGAGCTTTGAAAAGGAACACACAACCAATAAGATTAAGATTCTCGTGGCTTCATGAGCCTCCTAAAATCAGGAAAGATATAAACTTTGTTACAATTAAAAAGAATATAAGATCAAAACAACAAAAAAAACATGGCGTCGGTAAGAAATCATGAACTCACTCATTTAATAAAATATTCATTCGTGCATTGTGGCACGAATATGTAGGTTCCCGGCGGAATATAAAAAAATATTTCACTATAATTTGCTGAAGGCAGGCAGCGTCAGCGTTAAATGAATCCGTCGTCCAAGCCACGCCAAAGAGAAAAAGGAGTGACATTTCTTCAACACAGAGAACATTAAGCCTTACAATCAAAGACGACAGATATATTTTTTTATAAAATGTGTAAGTTTCAAAACATAATTGTTACAACACTGGACTTAGATTGCATGCTTGACCTATAACTCATATCACATTCGTCTATAACTTATATCACATGGTTTAAGTATAACTTATATTACATGCTTTACCTATCAATTATGTTGCATTCTTATTATACTGTGTACTAAACCGCGACTGTACCAAGGGTCGTGAACTCGTCACGTGATAATCAGGTGTGCGGCCGCGGACATTCAGACAGGAGTTTACGTAATTGTCAACATTTCAAGTATTTGTTTAGCTAATTATTATTGCTAATTGGCCAATGTTTGACTTTATTGAATTTTTTTTTCTCGGTAACGGTACACCTACAAGTATACATACAAATAGTATACATGTATACATGTTTAAAAGGAACAACACGGTTTTGTTACATGTTGTATAATGTAACAAGTGCATGACTGACCCGCTGAGTTTGTTACACCAGTACTTCTTTGGTCTGGGTAGGATTGGAGCCGGCGGCAGAGCCTATGGATGGATATGGTGTTAGACTTTGACTTGTGTAAACGCTCAGCGTTCCGTTACCCCTCAATAGACCATCGGACTCCCACAGACCTCAAAACCGCGACAGTGTAGCTATCATAAGGGCACGGTATTATGTGAGCGAGAGAAATCTTTCAGGTATGTCGGCCCAGTTAGACTGTAATGCAGCAAGGGCAACCTCTCACAAGTTACGAGGAAGTGATGATGACGATTGTCGTATAATATCATCTCTAAGCATTTGTATTTTACTACCGGTGATCGGCAAAAGCAAAACAAATAGTCTTCTTT
>JAFELO010010717.1:54517-83513 GCA_017140195.1 Eumaeus atala | reverse complement strand
CTTATTTTTCCTGTCTTGCGATTTTCTCCGTCTTTTTAATTCTCGACTGCCATAAATTTTAGCGTCTTGCATCTTTGTAATAAAAGAAAATAAAGATAAGTAAAAATATTATCCATCAAAGTATTTTTTACGCTAATTGCGTATCTTATATTCTCATCTATTTATTATTTATAATTCAAACATATTTTTACAATTATTGTATAACAGGACAGCACAAGGATTTTGACATATTCGTTTATGACGGGGATTCTGTCTCATTCCACAAGAAAGTCTAAAGAAACGCGATAAAATCTGTTAAAGAGACACAACAATGAATAACATTCGCGTAAACATACGAAAACAATATTTTAATCAAATATTCAGTTACAGAATTTTTTGTAAATTAATACTGACTGACTTTGTTTGCACTGCAGCAATATACTACTCATATGGATCTACGCTCATATTGTCAAGAGTGCGCAAGGTCGATATATCATGCAAATTTGAAAGACATCGTTATCAATCATAAATTCAATTTGTGTTAATGTTACCCATTACATAAACCAATTTCGTGTCGGGAGATGATTGAACGGTGCGCTAAGGGTTGTATGTGCGTGTAAATATACCATATATTTCCTGGGCTTTATTTGCTGTTTTTTTATCATTATTTAAATGCTATTTATGCATTATAAAGATTAAGTCGGCCTTACATCTGCTAAAAGAATACAAACATCACGACAGGTTCTACGAATTTGTTTATCACCATTGATCAACTAAAAAATCATTATCCTATGTTCCATTTATATCTAATATATTGTATATCTATTTTATTGTTAATTCTCTGATATATTTACAATTACGTATATCCACTCCGTATCCAACGAGACGCTCAGTAACTACCTCAACAGACACACCGCTATATGCGTCCATAATATCTGTAAAAGCACATAAAATATACTCTTTTTGAATAAAAATTATTTCTACATCAATTGACAAGCGAGATACAGCATGTGCACAGGATCGTCCTCGCCAAAAGGTATCATATAGTCGGGAAATTTTTCACCTTTTTCAAATAAATATTCTAATGTTTTTGTAACTATTTTATTGTAAATTTTGTAAAAACATTTTATATTAATTTATACAAGTGTGATAGGTCGAACTTCAGACGCAACTTCAGAACGTTCAGGTATATCAACGATTTTAATCTGCCGCCACTGATGCGGAATAATTACGTGATGTACTGTAAAATATAAATACTCAGAAAAAAATTCCATGCGCTTACTGGCAGATGATAATCATGGAATAAACCATACCATCAAGTCCTGTAGCTGTATCTTTCAGCTTAAAAACGGAAGTAGTTCAGCCATGGTTATCGGTTTATATGTTGACGGTTTCATAAGTATTTGGGTCTTGATTAAACGGAAGAAAATTGTTTGCTGTTCGTGTTGAACAATGTTTGAGTGAATAAATATTTATTGCGGATATGTTGTATTGATCGCACACAGAAGTTTCACTACGTACTAATACTGCTGCGTACGAACATGAATTAAATTTTATTATTTATCTTTAAGCCCCAAAGCAAAGCCTAATAAATAATAGATAAAAAAAACCTATAGTTACGTATATTATATATACCTTTTATGTAACTATAGCTTTATACTGGCTCAATTAACTCGACTGATAATTTCTCCGTAGTTGGAAAATGACAGAGAGGAGTTCCCCCTAAGGAGTGAGAAAATCAAGTAAAAAATCTTAATTTCTCATTCACTTTTATTACAGGGGATAAACGAACAGTAGAAGCGATGTTTATGGGTGTGGCTAGTTATCAAGACTAATAATTTCTTAGGTTTACGAGACTTGAAATTCTACCCGATGTTTCAAGAGCTTTATAGCTATCATGGTCAGGGTTGGACTGAGATGACTAGTGTCCTGGTGTCATCAGCTATTATAGGTATTTTTCCTAGAGCAAGACGATCCCAGGAGACTTCAGCAGCCCCACCATGGTTCAAGCCTTGTCGTGGCGGTGGGGCTCAGTAGCCTGGGGTTATCCGAGACACCTTGGGCGAAGCCAATTGAACCGAGGAGGTGGCGGCTCTTAGTACCCCTCCTATAAGAAGAGGGGACTTAAGAGCAGGAGGAGGTGCCCCTCTTTGTACTCCTCTTATAAGAAGAGGGGACAAAAGAGCAAGAAGTGGCGGCGCATTTGCGCACGGGGCAAGGGGCGAGGATGGGAACCTAACCCCATTGCACTGTCCCAAAGTCGGTGGGGTTGTCCTGTGGTGCGGGACAACCCCATCTGTGGAGGTGGCGTCGGTCTCTTCGGGAGACCATACTGTGTTATAGTGGGATCGGCCTCAAGCGCCGTCAATACTATTGAGCATGGCACCGCACAAGGCTCCGTCATTACATTCTTTATCCTACGTAAATGACATGAACAAAATTTTACGTTATTCTAAATCATACCAATTCGCGGCCGATACCTGCCTGATAATTAGCAATGGAGATCTGAAAAACTGCAATCTGATTTCAATAACCTACGCACTTGGTGCTGTAACATTAACTTAATATTAAATGCGGAAAAAACTAGATTGATACATGTTAAATCACATTACCTCATAATAATAACTTGCCAAAACTATTTAAAGGCTCCGATTGCACTTTGTACAGGTACGAGGCAGATCACACAGGAAACTTTAGCCACTACCCGCGCTCGCAACTGCTCGGCAAGCGAACTATTCCGTATCTGCTCCCTCAATATGTTAACAACCTACCGACGAATATACGAGACATGATTAGCAAAAGTAATATTAAAAACGTATGAAGGAGTATTTTGGCAATATTTAAGTTGACTTCCTACTGGTAGAATAACCACGATATTATTTTTATATATTATACCAGATTAAGGTTGTATAAATTAGGTGGGTCTGTAATTTTGTAATCGTTACTGTAAAATATTTAGTCCCCAATATTGCAAATTTGTGTGTATAAATATTTAGTTTTACATTCAAATTAGGAGCTAAGTCATGCTGTGTAATCAAGTACTACACACGGACCTCTGTGGTCTAAGTAGTACTATAAGGGTCAAGCGGCGCTGACTGGATTATGCGTTTACATGCTCCCGCTGGCGTCGGTAGGCCCAAAATCAATTCTTTTTCTTTGTTTATTAACATTAAATTAAATATAAAAAAACTTATTACAGCTTACCCATGTTGCGAATATATATTATACCATCTTGCGAAACTTACCCATCTCCACCCATGCTCCTACTCACCTCTCGGTTTGCTCACCGACTCTGTTCTCCAACGTGTAATTATTGACACCCTATACATTATTTAAGTGTCCTCTTGTTATTTTACTCTCCCCTTTCAAGGGTCTGACACCACAAAGACAGGAGTTGTCATGTCCCTGTAAGGTTTCAACTGTTGTCACCTTATAGACTTGTAGGCTGGTCAGACGTACTACCATTTCTGTAACCCAATGAGCCGGCACGACCGAGACGGTACCTCTCACATGGCACCGCTCTAAATATATACTCTCTTACGCCGCCCCAGCATGGGACGCGCTGACCTCCCTACGGGTCATCACGGGAGCCGGTCGGTACGTCCGATACGAAGTGATCGCGCGTGACTTGCGGACAGAGTCGCTGGAGGAGTTTGTGGTTCGATTGTCGAGTGCTATGTTTAATAGGGCAGACAATGGACCGCATGCTTACGTACGTAACCTGGCCCCGCTGCACGTGCGACCACCTGACGGGAGGCGGTACCCGGTGAACTAACCCCCCGTGATCCACCAGGTAGACTGTGCCTGCGTGTTCGGCAATACCGACGGGGATCACACATGCACATGCATAACACATTCATATTACTACTCACCTACTCACCTACAATCAAAACACACCACACAACATATGTTGTGGGTTACTTCACCCCCAGAGTCCTTGAGCCATTATGGCACATCCCGAGGAATGTTGACCCCATCACCGAGGGGATAGTTGTCCCCTCGCGACCCAACTCGGTTTATGAGGTTCGCCTCGGTGTATTAGTAGTAGTAAAAATATATTATATTCGGCTTTCGTATTCTCTGTAGTTTGTGAGAAGTCGATGGCCCATGAGGGGTACAAAGAAGGGGAACTTCTTTGATTGAATTTTAACTATGTGGGCGTTTATGGTCCTTAAAAGTCAAGAAAGCGATTGCTCATTATTTCATAAAGATGGCTGATTGTAAAGCTGGTTTGCTAGCTGATTGATGTTTACGACAACCAGACCGAGCTGGAGCCAGCGCGTCAGCTCCGCCATGTGACGGCGAAACGTCTCGAACTCGAAACAATAATGAAACCTATTGTAACAACATTCAAGATTTTATAGGGAAAATTTCCTGATTCATATTTAGTAAGTTCCAGTCCTCAAAAATGTATAAAAAAACGGAACGTACCTTGAGTGTAGACATGATATCCTCTGCTTCCGTTTAAGACAGATATAACATTATTCCAGTACAAGTGCTGGGGTCGTGGTGCTATTGTTCTATAGCTTTTTTGGAGGCGGACCTTCGTGAAAAAAGAAATTTTCTGGTGCGGTGTCGGGTTGCAGAGACATTTAGTGGTTCGGCTCTTGTAGTAAGAAAAGTAGTAAGTCGTCGATATAGACTTGTCCTGGTCTAACCGTTCTGTCCCGGGGCACTGGCGTATAGGCGGCATGCCTGTGGCATCGTTTTTGTTTTCATTCTTTGTTTGGTGTTGCTCCGCGTTTCGTGGTTGCCTGTGAGCGTGTATGTATCTGTGTCGGACGTGTGTAGCAGGATTTCCGCAGTTTATTTAGATCAAATTTAGATTTGGTGAAACTTCTGCGGTAATTATGTTTGGTGCGTTTGTGTGATTTGTTGTGGTTCTGTAGTTATTTACATTTTATGTGGCGTGAAAATGACAGGGGGAGATGGGTTTCGGGGGGAGGGACGGGTTCGTCAAGGGGATGGAGCGGGGTTTGCTCTAGGGGGGATTCGGTGGACATAGAGGTGTTGGAGGACTTTGTCTCTCTAGCGTCATAGTTGGAGGTGGAATTAGGGCGAAAGCGCCTTTACGCGGAGGGATCGCAGGGGGATTTGCTAAACGCGGAAAGGCGTACACGTTGGCGAGAACGAAGGCGGCACTAAGGAAGCGAATTGCCAATGACAGGGCGGAAGATTTTGAGGGTGCCCTGTGATAGAGGTCATTCTTAAAAGAAAGGAAATTAGAGGAAACTTGAGAGGTACGGCTGGTGATGTGATGGTGACTACTCAGGCTAATTTGGGATCTAACAGGGAAGTCGACCAATTTAAAGGGCGGTTATGCGTCGAAGATACGGAGCGCTGCGGGTTCCATCAGGGAGATGATGGAATCCCTGGTGGTCCGCACGGAAGATGGAGAGGTAAGGCGGTTGAAGACCCACAACACGCGGTTGCAGCGGGAACTGGGTAACTAGCGGGAAGAAGTCCGCCCTTACAGGCGCGATTTTGAGGAGGCTAGGAAGAAGTCGGACGAAGGGAGCGAAGCAGTTCCCACAACGGCCGTCGTCATGAAAGAGGTTGCCCAGATGGTGGGAACATAGTGGACGGATGCATCTTGGGCCGCCTCTTGCCGGGGTCAGTAGGCTGCTGGCCAAAGAAATGAGGGCCACCATAGCGGCAAAGAAGACGGTGCCAGCGGTCAATCCCGCCCTTCCTCAAAGTACAAAGGGGAAGGGTAAAGGAAAGGGGAAAGCGGAAGGGGAAAGGGCCAGAGTGGACAGCGTTTGGTCACTCCACATCGAAGGTAGTTGTCCCTCCACCCGAGAGGGGGGCGGAAGAACAAACCCCACAAAAGGGAGGGGTTACGTAGACGAACGTCGTCCGGCGCAAAGCGGCGAAGAAGACGGCGGCACCAGCGCTGCCGGCGAAGAACCAGATGAAACCAGCGACATCTGCACCGCCGGCTAAGAAGAAGGAGACGTCGATGCTAAAGCTGACGCTCCCCCGCTCCTCGGCCGTGATAGTTAAATTACGGCCAGAGGCAGTAACCAAGGGGGCGACCAGCAGGAGCTAGACATCGGACAGTTCCGGATTCACCAATCGGCAACCGGGGCGCGGCTAATAGGTCTGCCCAGCTCCACGATCAGTGAGGAAGCCTATTTGCTCGCCGCTCGTCTGAAGGAGGTGCTGTAGGAGGAGGCGAAAGAGCCTAGGCCCGAGAAGAAAGCGGATATAAGGCTCTCGGGCCTGAGTGACGAAGTCGGGGAGACGGTAGCTAAGGATGGTAGCTGCAACCCGGGCCAGGTCCTCGTGCGGGACCACCGCACGGGGCAGTTCGGCTCGGGCACAGCCCATGTTGAGCTCCCAGCGATAGCAGGCGCCCGCTGGGGACCCGCGAATCGTTGTTACGATTGTGACCGGGTAAGAGAGGAGGCTGCCTACGCGCCCTCCCCCCACCGACGACGAATGGGGGCACGAAGGAGGCGCCATCGGTAGCGCCTTCAATAGTGCCCCTGTGTTCCGTGTCTATCATGTCACGTTTCGTATAGTTTGTAAATATCGGTACTCCCTTGGACTGGTGGAAGAAGGAGAATAACTTATCTGCATAAAAAGGCTGTGGATGTCTGTGGGCATCGGTAGTCACGCGATGGCGCCAAATGCTCGTTTGCCCCTTATAATATACAAAGACACGTTCTATATGAGACAACTCGTACCCACCTACACTCTCGCTCGTATTGTGTTCTGCTCGTTTTTCACGTACACTTGATTCAAAATATATTACAATTCACTCCGCTGTCAGATAACGTTAGTTATTTTATTTTAATGGAAAAACCGAACGCTTGAGCATTTTTTATCGTACTCAAGTACAATGAACAGTGCGGTCTGTTCATGGGACGTGCTTATGGGTTCAAATTATTCTATAGAATTATGTTCTATAAAATCTTTTATAGTAATCGCCTCTGTGGTGTAATGGTGCGGGTGTCGCCCGTTAAGACCATTAGCCGCATGGGGTCCTGGGTTCGATCCCCAGGTTGGGCAACTCTTAGATGCTGTAGAAGTGCCTTAATAATATTATAGTAGTTTCTATTTTATAGTATACTAGAAGTTATGAAAAAGAAATATATATCGCCTCTGTGGTGTAACGGTGCGGGTGTCGCCCGTTATGATCGTAAACCGCGTGGGGTCAGTTGTGAGCTCCGGCTTTCGGGACGAGGTGACGTATGCGCTGTCATTGGTGAACAGCGCGAGCATGACATCCGCCTCACCCTCTCGAAGGATCATTGAGTGTGGGGATGTCGTTGGTGTACCGCGTACAGGCAAGGGGATATTCATCCCTTATGGGAATGTACAGCTCAAGCCTTCGAAGCAGTAGCCTCTCGAACAACTTGGCGGTGTGCGATAGCACCGTTATCGGCCGGTAGCTTCCGGGAAGGATACGGGACAGGCTCTACTTCGGCATCGTGCTCTCGGCGCTAAAGTGTGCTGCATATTGTTCAACATTCCAGCCGCAATGAAAACTTCCGGTCATATATAAAGATGTGTTGCCTTCTAGGAGTCACATCGGACTGTTGCACTGCGCGGATGTATCACACTAACTGCTGACGACATATAGTTGGTTAGTGTTTGTGATATTATCGCATTGCAGCTGAGTTGTGCTGGCGTGACCTAGGAGGTACTTCCCTCTCAATAACAATGTCATGAGATGCCTATGCTGATGTGTTACATTACATCCGATTTTTGAGACTTGTAGCAGCACTTAATCAACAATATTACACTACTAGTTGTGTACTGCGGTTTCACTCACATAAAATATATACTTAGGAAACATTTTATTTTTTTCGCTCTAAAACGTATTTTATGTTATTTCAGAGGGTAATATTCGAAATAATAACAAAGATGCATTAAAACTTTCGCGCTTATAATTTTGGTAGGATTGTTATTCACTTTAATTTATTACTAACCGTAAACAGTTACGTAACCATAAACAGAACAAAATGATAACGAAACAGCAAACGTTCATTTTCTATTGTAACTCGTCAAGTAATTAGCAGCACAAGAGCAATAAATAGTCCGGCCTCAACAACAAGTTAATGGAGGTGGAACACCGAAGCTGTAACTTATGAAGCTCTGAAAGTCCTTGTTCAATGCGCCTATAACCTGAGGAACATTGGGCTGTCACAGCCAAGTGCAGTTCAGAGCTAACTAACTGCGCTCGCCGTACATTTCTATATGAGTTTATTTTGTTGTTAAATTGTCATTGTGCTTGAAGGAATAAGTGAGCTATGGAATAAATAATAAAAGAAATGTTATACACTTAAAGCTCGGAGTAAAATATTTTAATGCAGATAAGAAAATATAGCAATCTTATACTTGTAGTTCGTTGTGTACAAAATGAGTGCTTACGTCCGCAAACCGTAATCTTGTCTAATTGTTTCTACGCGTGGAGTGATAAAATAAATGAGCCTAAACTAAAGTCTGTCGTGCTTTACTATACTTGCAATAGGCAGCTTGAAAGCAGAGCAGAGACCAACGTAATGTGTTGTGACGCAAAATAATATGGCGAAATAGAAGGAGCGCCGACTGTGCGATAAGTATACCTTAGTGTAGGCAGCGGAGGATGCCAGCGTGGTCTGAATTGGTGTTCTCCACCTGTCAAATCCAGTCCTGTTGACCGAATCCTATGCCACCGTTAACGAGAACCCCGTGAAAAAAGAAAAACTCATATACTTATACTTTATTACTCATTTACTCATACTTTTGTCAGGGAAAAATAATTTAGTGTCAAAATGAATAATAAACCTACTTATTTCTTAGGTAAAGCGTTAAAAAATCTCATTTCTCATCTCATGGTAGTAAACTTAATACTTAGGAGTTGTTAAGAAATGAAATATTCTTGGTTAGTAAGTCATAGACATAGTCAAGTTTCCTAGAGCGAGCTTTTAAAAAGTCATAATATTTATTTAAATTGAAACTTGATTAAACCATCCAAAGGATCTGGATTCCAAATTGTTACAACTTATATTAAGCGGACAACTGCACAGGGTTAGATACTTTAATTGAATGAATATTATGTTAGATGTAAATCCGTTCGTCAAGTCAATAAATTCCCGGTTCACATAAAACAAAATATGCCTATGGACATATAAAATACTGTCTAAGCATTAATGCTTATAGTAGGTATAGGTGAGGCTAACACAACTACATTGTCTAACGGTGTTAGTAACATCAACAAAAAGGCAACATAGCAACAGACACATTTTGTGCATCTAATCAGTTTTCAGTGCAGTTGTCACGAAAACCATATTATTTGCAACATTAATTCCGAACCTCGTTACCGCCGGGTTCGAAGCACCGCGCGCCGTGTGCAGTGTGCCTGGCGACGGGTACGGAGCGCCAGCAGCATCGAGTGCACTCTACTCAGCTGAAACAATTAGCGCCTATAGCGCCTAGCCTACACTTTATCACAATATTTAACGTTTTGTCATTTTTATGCTGCGAATATCATAAAATACCATTCTATGTACTTTATAATATAAGAATTATCATTCGATGATATACAATTAGGAGGCACAATGATATGCTGATACATAATCTGGCAGTACTTGTTACACTTAACGCACAGGCGCCTCGCCGCTCAGTATTAGTTTCAGCCAGCGAGAACTCGTACTGAAAATCTTCTACATACTGGTTTCAGCAGCCTAAGAAATATACCCTCATTAAAGGCTAAATTTAATGTGATTCTTTACTATCTGTTTAGTTTCAACGATAATGAGTTTATTATATGAAATGGATTCGAATATTTTGTTCTAATGGCTAATATTGCTCTATCGACTTTAGTCAAATTATTAGGATTATAGCAAGCTATGAGGTCTTTAGATGGCAGTGCATTACGCTTGACTAGGGCTGGGTGGGTTCCCAGGGCCGGTGAAGGTGTGTTTCCCCGCGTCAAAAAAAGAAGGTTGTACTTTTGCTACATAATTCGTGTCTTACAGAGGTAGTCTACATTAGAGTATTCTTCATTGATGCATACTTTTGTAACTGTTTTATTTATTTTTTACAGTTGATGAAGTTGCGTGCATAATGAAATTATCAGAAACGCCAATGCTTTTAAAAATATTAAGTTTTTTTCACGTATTTCCAAACATTTCTTTAGGGCTTTATTTTCTAAATTTACTTTTTCTATTTGTTGGTTATCAGTGTCAAGTTGTAAAGACAACTCTTAAATTAGCAATTTTAAATCTTGTATAAAAGAGTTGTCTCCAGCTGATAAATTTGATAATATTTGCATTGAACTATCCAACATTGTAAAACTCACGTCACATTGACATGAGCTCTACAATGTCCGTTTTGTAGAAAGTCAGACGATTGTTATATAACTTCCAAAAAGGCTTTTTGGGAATAGTAACATTACTCTTGGCGTGATCTTTTTAAATAAATTGGTAATTATGTATATACTGTGTTTGAACGCACGTCTGATCCTGACTTCATAGTCAGGTCGTCAGCGACCTGTATATTATCGAACTACTACGGACATGCGTCACGTGATGAAATTTATCTAATATACGTGAGCAAAAAAATGTTCCGTTACTTTATATATTTAAAATAATATAAGCGGAGCTAACATTAACCAGGCGAATGCACGCCACCTAACCTTCCGTCCCTCGTACTGAATATCATGTACTGTTGACTGACAGGTGAAAAATATGGGTCCGTAAAGATCAAAAATCTGTGACTTCAAGGTTCCTCATCATATTGTATTTAGATTGGCACATCAATAAAGTGATATACAAAAATTTCAAAAAATAACAATTTTTGTATTTTTTTTTTCAATGTATACATATTTATTTTAGGTGAAAAAAAAAAGAAAAGGGAAAAAATAATACGGGTAATTATATGTTCATTTTGATAAATTAGGACTAATTTGAGAAAAATTAAGAAAATTTTAACAATTACTTATCACACAAGCATAATAAAATTGGTTTTTAAATAACAAGGTTTTAGTTAGTTAAAATGTTATATCAAATTGTTATCTACTTCCTACTCCTAACTAAAATTCCTTCCGGTGTAAATGTACAATCACCTGCCAGGTACCACCTTCAAAGGACTTATTGCCTCTTCATCAAGATCCTTCACATTTCTCACATAGGGCTTTCTTAAACTTGAAATGTATGGATCTGAAGTATATAGAAGCGTTTTAAACACGTCTTCATACGGGAACATTTTCCGGCATGGTGGAGGCGTATATTTCTGTAGACTTTATTGCGCGACTCTTGTGCATCTTCCCACAGTTCCCCAATAGGAAGAACAGAAAAATGTTTGATCACGTTTTCTCCGTATGTAAGTAATTTGTGCACGGACGATGGCATGTAGTACCAATCATAGTTACTGACATAAATTCGCGCAGTTTCTAAGGCATAAACTCCAAATTCTTCGGGTTAGAACATCATTCCAGCAGATAGAGCCTGTAAAATAATACACAAGCGTTTAATCAATGTTTCATCAACACCTGTTATGTTCGCCGAGTAAGTGTAATTGTAAAAGAACCTTAGTGCTATATTTCCATCACTTGAGTTTCCACTTAATTGACGAGGTTTGTCGATAATTAGTCCTAGCTCTTCCATGAAACGTTTTTGAACATATTCCTTCTTTTCTTTCTACAATTTCTTTTTTTTTCTGTTGTAGCAAATGTGTAATAAAATTTCCATGCTGCGAATCCAGGCATGCAATATGGATAATCCATATTGGTAAGCACTTTCATTTTTAGGTCTAGCAGTCACTTTTAATAGGTCATTCATAAGTCGAGGAGTAGCGCCACATGTCGTGCACGTAAAACGCGATGGAGCTCCTGCTAGGGCTTGTGGCACCTTATCATCAATAATTGCTAGAAGAGTTCATGCTTCACATTAAATGCAACACCATCTTTGTTTATTAATGACGGGCGTAAAGATTAAATTTGTATGGTAATTTCGTCTACAGGTTTCAGGAGTTTCTTTACAAAATTCAACAGAAATAAATCTATAAAAATGAAGGTACTGGGTTTTGCCAAATAGAGAGGTCATCAATTAATGAAGTGAATGGGAAGTGACCAGATGAACCATCACATGCCCACTTACAGTAAAGGATTAAATTTCTGTGTTGTTCTTGGAAAACTGAATAAAAATGTTTTTTTTATTCTGACAACTGTGTGGTCCAGTAAGTCTTTTATATTAATCACTTCAGCATTAATATTTGTGATTTCGATTGTAGAAGATGGTGGATAGCAAGTTTGTTATATTTCTTATGCAATATGGAGGAAACATTGTACAGTTCCTTTCGTTGGTTTAATTTCTAGGTACATATTTTGCACTTTAGTTGGATCCAAATCAATAAAAGTACTCAATGCTTCTATATCTGATAAAATCTTCATTTGGTTTGACTCTTTCCACATATTCGAGAAATAGTTTTTCTTTCCGCTCTCAGAGTTTCTTAGCTCTTCAACAAGATGAGCCTCTGCATACTCACCTGAGGCCCGCAGTCCTTGCAAAAATGCGCTACAAACACAAAACAACATACACAAACACATTCTTCTAAAAAAGTGTTTTTCCCTTTCTTTGTTGATTCTGAGGAGTCTCCACAAGCAATGCACGGTCTTCCTCGTTCACCAGAAGTTGATGGCAGTGAACTTATTGAAAGAAGGCAGAATATATCTTTGAATATCACCAATTACAGGACAAAAGTTGTTTTCAGAAACATTTAATCTTTGCTATAGAACTATGGACAACTATTCCAATGTCCTGCCACGCTCGATGTAGGGAATGATGAAATCGCCCTTAGCACAGTTGAAAGTTGATATTTTAATGGAAATAACCAATTTAAATAAGTGTCACTTATTATGGAATACACAGTGAAATTGAAGATATTTGCTTCCCCTTATATACTGGTCCTTTTAGATATGAAATACGTACTCATATCAATGTTACGTATATTTACTTAAGCAGGACGAGTGCAAAATAGATGGATAAGCTATTGCTATCAAAATATTGTGGTTAATATTGTTTTTGTAAACTATGTCAGCAGTAATCGCAAAAGACACCAAATTATCAAATAGTGCATAAAATTGCGAGTGAGGAGACGTGAATAAATGTGAAAACCTTCGACGAAAAAAAAGTGGAAAATAGGTTATGTCAATTTTTAAGTTATTCAAAAATAAAAAGCAATATTTACTCAAAAATAAAAAAACATATTAAAAAAAGTTAATAGCCCATTATTAAGAACATAAAATATTTTTTTTAATGTATAAAACCACATGCATGTGCTAAATACTTTTTTCACAATATTTATTTGAATTATGTGTATACAAATATTTGAATGTTCCATCCGCTATTTCATCTTACTTTAACCTAAGAAAAAAAAATTTGCAGTTTTAGTACAAAATAATGTCTGATTTGGATTATTTGGCTATATATAGTATCAAATGCAATAAGTATTTCACTCAAATTGTGATTATTTTTATATCCATTTCAGATATGCTCTAGTTCTACCATTTTAGACAGTGAGGCGCCGCGCCAGTAAGTATGACTTACAGCTCGCAGCGAACACGTACAGAATATCTTATAGGTAATGGAAGACGCGAGCTCGTTTATCATTTGTTCTGAGGAGGCTACATTCGCGATGGCACTTGGTCATAAATCTTAATTCTCCAATTTTTTTACAATTGGTTTAATACAGTTAAAATAAGAGAAGTATAGCACACGTAATATGCACAAAGAAACGGGAAGTGGGGTTTGATAGTGATGGTGATGCAGATATTTGTAATCCTCTTGTCGGAACTAAATACGCCAAAACTCTACTAATACGACTGTTCCGATGATGGTGGGGTTGTTCCATAAACCAAATAGTACTTGGCCCCATATATGACTGATTTCCTATAAGATTCTCATTATTGGGTGATTAACGGTTATGAGGCACCTCGATAAAGGCGGGACACGTTGCACTCGAGGTGGTTTAAGCACATAATCGAAAACATCATGTGTCACGAGACCCACACTACCTGACCCCAACCAGGGTTGGCTAAGTTGCGTGAATGCGATTCCCCTCGTAGACAAACAGGGTTAGTAAGTAAACAGAAACTGAGTACAGAGACGTGACAGAGTTATAATGATGGTGACACTACGACAAGTCGGCTCCTACTGCGAGCAGATAAGACTGCGCTCGTGTTGTTAACCTACGTGACCTATACTAATATATAAACATTTGAGCTGGAAAATTAAATCAATGATCACGGCTTCTAGCCGATTTGAAGCGCAAATCGACCTCACCCTCAGAGGGTGGGAGAATCGGTTTGCACCTTTCCATCTGCGGGAAAAGACAAAAAGTCTTCCACAGACACGACGTACTGTAGGGGCGAGGGCAACAGCGCTGCCAACAGTAATAGGTCCCTTCGAAAACTTAAATTATTTCACATCGTGAGATAATCGCAAGCAACGGACGCTAAGGGATACATAACTTGAGTATGTTACACGCGCCGGCTCCATATTATAAGACGATACACAGTGAAACCGGCCAGATGCGATAATAAACTACAAATATGAGTTTACATTATTTTTTTTCTAAAATACAACTACAAATCACCAAGTTGTTAGGATTACCTGATACTTTGCGATGGTGCTATGTGAGTAGCTAAGAAGATGCTGCGGAATTAAATGATACTATATGATAGTAGACAACAGCCGTGAGCAGCTTATGCGTAAGTTACTCAGTGCAGATCGAGGATACTTCAGCTAGGGCTTCAGCTAACATCCAGATACATTTCTTCCTTGTATATATCCATATATATTGGATACACAGTAACATACAGACTGATCTCTCAGAGTTGTTCGCGTTCAATTTTCAAAATTTTGCATTTTCAATCAAGTGAGTTGATGAGGTAGTTTAAAACCACATAAACATATTCTTAAATAGCAATAAACCCTTCAATAATAAACAGAACATATTATTGCACTAAAATAATGTAACATTTATTGTTTTCTATAGTCTCGTATCACATCTCGTCGTACAGAATTGTGTGCACACAAACTCAATTTGACACTCTACAGGAGCGTAGCGCCTCTACGAAAGCGTAGTGTGTCTGACGTTCTAGTAGATACGAGTCAACATGTGCAAAAGTCGGTCGGTTGTATGAAGTTAAATACGTTTTTAATTTATGGGACTCTTAAAGTGGAATGGAGACGCCATTAGAAGCATGAAAATTGCTATATGCGAAGAGTCGTCTAGAACCATCAAATAAATATAACATATCATTTTTTTATATTCTGTTGCTTAAAAAGTTTTTATTTGTGTGTTAATATTATGTTTAAATGCATTAGACGATTCTGATGATATAGAATGATAGTAAAAACCCAGTCAGAAATATTATGTCTAGCAAAATTGGTAACTTCTTTTTAGATAGGCCAGGAAATAAACAGCCGCGTGTTATAACGTGCTTATTCTTCACACATTGAACTTGGACATCACCTCTTATTATCACCGATATGATCTTACCGGATGTATATTATACGTGATGCATTTAGGGCTCTTAACTCCATGAACACTCGACGACGACTGACTGTGCCATTTCCCGATCAATCCCGTACGTTAACCATACCAGAACGGAAATAGCACTAAAATTGTGCATCAAATTGATTATAATTCTAACATAATGCTAACATTTTCATATCAAATCGTATAAATTGTAACCAATTTCTAAAGCTCATCAAAATTGTTTCGATTTTTTGTTTTAGAAGCTACTATTAGCAAACATGTAACCGGACATTTACTAGGTGCCATAAACAAAGTGTAGCATGAAAGTTATATCTCGAGTCACTTTTTTTCAACACTTTGCAAATTTAATTCAATAAATTCTATTTATTTAAAAATTTTAGTATAATAAATAATACATATATAAATATCCATGACCTAAGGGAGGCTAGAACCCGCGACCTCTAGCGTAACACGCTGATTAACTGTCGCGTTACAAACTATTCGGTTGCATATTAAAATTGTATAGAATAGAATTTTCAAGTTAAGTATAGTTGTTTAAAGTAAAGTGGGGCAAAATATCAATCGGAGCGTTTTGAACTACTATCGACACTCATAGGCAAACGCACAGTTCTCTAACAGGTGCACTGCCCTGGTTTCCTCTGTTCCAACAATGGGCCATCGTCTACTGACAGACCGATTGAAACGTGACATGTTAAGTCGCGCAACTGTAAAATTAAAAATACCTCCCCGGTCGTGCGGGCCCAATTCACTTTCAGTGAAGCACTACTTCTTGCTAAATGAATTGAAAAGACCCAAAATAAGAAAAACACATTATGTAAAGTTATGTCACATTTCAAATAAAATTCCATGTTTGAGGTACAATAAAAGCTATTGTTCCTCAAACGTTACATTTATGGAAGCATAGAACATAGTGTACAAGACTTGTATACCTACGCGCAGTATATCAGCTCCCTCCCCCGAATACTCACGCTTCTTAAACCCTGTATGTATAATTCATAGAACCTGGACCAAGATGAGGAAGAAGACCGCCATGTCGTCCCTATAAGTATGTTCACAAGTATGTCTGTAAATCACCGGTCACAGAAGAGTTTATTCCGCATAAAGCGCCTGTCGACAGCCAGTCAAACCTGTAACAGAAAAAATCCTATAACACGTATAAAGTATTTGTTTACTTTAAAAGTATTTTGCAGTGTGTGTTTCAATGTTGCAGTTTCTCTGTGATACGGAAAAGGGATGGCGAGAGAGCCGAAGCGAATTTTGTATGCTAACCTAAACCTCATTGGCTGTAACAGCGGGAAGCACTTGTAAACAGGCATTTTTGAAAACGGGTACAATGCATTATTACACTTTATTCAGAATACGAACTGGAATTACTAGATGAATCACAATACCCGTGTCGAAAGTTTTACCCACGAAATTCATAAAGGCTACATGTTTTTAAACTTCGGAATGAAAGTGAGGCCTCATTCATATGAAATACAGCGGCCTGTGATGGACTTTAACGTAACTAATACTGTCAGTATTTGGCTCCAAATAAATGAACTCTAGTATAATAAAGTCAATAATATTGTGATAAAAAAGGGGCTACAGTACGAATAAGGAGCGCGATATAGCTCGCCTCAGTCAGCCCTGGCGCCGCGGCCACATCCGATGATTACCCCGCGTTGGATCTAAATTGTGAGTATATTTCGCGTATATACCCAAAAGCAGCGATCGCTCTGTAATCAGATAACGAGAGCTAATGGTTCTATAGCGTAGTACCATTACCGATACACAAATCACTTTCTGCACTTATTGGATTACTAGACGACTTTAGATATTGTGACACTTCTCCCACAGTCCTCCCGTGACCACGGCTGATGGAAAGCATCTGAAAGTTTATATTTGTTAAATAATTATATAAACTGCAATAACATCTGTTAAAGTAGTTTTAAATAAAAAATATTATCCAACTTGTGCCACTATAAGAAAAGAAGTAACAATACACGATAAAGCATCTTGACAGATAATAAGTCGCAATAAATCAGACGGAACCACAAATAACTAATTCATGGCACCGCGCCATATGTACACGTCACCGGGAGTTTGGTTTGTACAAAATTGACATCTATAAAGACCCTGAATAATAAATCCCTATTATACGTTCGACACGAACACAAATATATGAATAAATTTTCTTAATTTCACAAACTGACCTAACAATTAACACATGTTTTGGCTTATGAAAGCTTTATGAATTCCTTAATGGAGTGCACATCAAATTAAATCATTCTCTAGGTCGTATTTTCTCGTGACATCGTATTTTAGTGCTACAAAAAGGAAACATATATATGTTATGTAAAATATTCCACTCCCACCACTAGTTCACACCACTGCCACTCCGCGTCACCAGGCTCTACAGTGGCAGCCACTGTGACCTTTTGATATAATTACCGCAGAGAGCACCAGCGTGAATATCTTGGAACTCAAACCAAATTAATCAGAAGAAATAGGTTTGAGACAGGAGTAGTGATATCAACTTGTCTACCCAGTTGAACCGGACAAGGAAACAGGCAACGGTGAGATGAGGCCCAACACCCGCTATGCACCACGGGAATGTTAAATCATAAAGTAATGGATATGAAGAAACAGAACATGACTTAATATGAGGGTTGTAATGAGTGATTAGGATAATAACCCAATATGGGAGACTTATTTTGTAAGGAGTAGTACCATAGTATATATTGCAATCGATTTTTTTTAATGACATAGGGGGACAAACGAAAAATCTGAGCTTTTGTTGACTACCGACGTATGGGCGTCGGTAGTTATCATAATGTCCATGGGGACACACACATTGCACACCGCACGAAACGCGACAGTAGTGCTAACACTTTGCGTCGGTAGCAATTGTGCGAGAGGTACGTCCTCGATCGTCCCGGCCCATTTCCGTCGCATAGGAGGACGTAATGGCATGCACTATGCATGGCACTACCTCCTCCTATTCCGCATGGCACTACCTCTTCCTGAAATTTTACTTACCTTTCGCCCACATGACACCGCCGTGTAGAGATAACTAGCTGTCGCGTTTCATGCGGTGTGAGAGTAGCTGGTGGCCCATTGGAAGAGTGGATCATCTGACCCTGCCATGTGCGTGATACAGAATTCAAAATATATACGATGTCTATGGCTGTCGGTAGTCGTAAAAAGGGATCGTATACCCCAACGGGGCACAGCCATAAAATATTTGGCGTATCTACAAATTCTTATACCCCGTACCTAATGATTTCCTCGCACTTGGGATATGAACAGATGAAGGCATCTGAAAAAACCATTACAATTATAATAATACATTAACAATGCGGATGTTATGGGCGTCGATCGTCGCCGAATGGATCTGATTACTCGTATGTCGGGCATATATGCTGTGAAAAGGGCAATTTGGTTGGAAATGTGTAACATAAATAAAAACGCAATATTTTCTAACCTAGAGAGAAATCAGCGACGTGCCAAGTGAAATATTAAAATAATAGTATGAGGGGCGGCGACGGCTTCAGCGGATGAAATGTGAAGATTTTCCAATAAACTCGTGGATAGTATGTGTCCCTGGCAGTTGAGTTCGACTACTTACAAATTACTGCGTAGGGAAATGATACCGACGACTGTGAATTGTTTAGCGGTTAACATAATCTAACAAGAACAATATTTCCTTTCTCGTTAATTCCATAGAACGACAACGTTTTTTGAAAATTGATGCATTGCCTGCTGATATTTGACCCCCCAAAGAAACATATAGAAGTTAACAAACTTCACGAATCGTGATTTGCAATGAATTGTACGAGTGAGAGGTAACGTGAAGTAAGAAAAAGTAAGGAGATGCAGACGGGTAACGAAATACATTAATAGTCTGCAAGGCGCATTTTTGTTTACATTAGATTAAATAAACAAAATCTTAAGACATCCTAGATATTAAAAAAAAATTCGTTAAAATCCGACCCTGTTGGAACAGGGTCGGATTTTAACGAATTTTTCGAAACAACATTTTATTAATGTATATATACATGATTATTTTCTCGGGCCTAATCAAATACTACGTATATGTCAGTCCTCCAATAGACGTGCGAGGTACTGCCGCACCTCAAACTTCCCATGACGGCACAGGACTGGTTAACTGAATCATCGTCATCATCGTCATTATCAGCCCTTATCGGTCCACTGCTGGACCTTTCAATGAACGCCGAGACGACTGATCTTCTGCTACCCGCAACAATCCCGAACCCGAGCAATTGCACGGAGATCGTCTTCCCGCCTGGTGAACGGTCGACCAACACTTTTTTTGCCTAAACGCGGCCTCCACTCCAGAACCTAACTGGCCCATTTTTATAGCCCTGTACAAAGAGCAATCGGAGCCTTTCAACGACTACCGACGCTCATGAACATAATGCCGATGCGTTGCTCTCCTTTTCACCTCCTCCCCAATGAACCACCGGTTACTCACAAAGCTCACGAAACGCGACCGTAGGTGTCACTATACGGCGGTACCAAGTGAGCGTACCGCCACAAAGTTGTCACTTACACCACCTTCGGTATTTGTACACACAGTATCATGTTTTATACAAATATATTTCTTAAATAAAGAAATATTTGTGATATGGTACGCAAACGTAAGCGTGTTTACACCGCACAGCAGTGTTACAACACAGGTGGAGTAGGAAAATGTTAGCTCCACCTGTCTTATACCACTGCGGTATCACTCACGCTATTGAGGAAGTTAAAAAAAAGACTAAATTCTACTAATATTATTAATAGAAAAGTGTGTATGCATGTATCTTGTAAATGAATTTGAGTTAAATGTGTCGCATATAATAAAGATTATATGTGTATAATGTGCGTCGAAGAACGCATTTGTTGAATACCTTTTGTGTTTCAGAGCCTTGTATGTTGGGTGACTAATTAAATATCATACGATACAAACGGCACACGAGTCTAGTAAAGTAAAAAGCAATTAAATCCTTATCTCTCCGCGTACATATGTAACTACGACAAGATGTATAAACTAGTTTATTAACAAATATTAAATAAAATTATTCAAGTCGGTGCTTGCAATATAAAACGAATAACAGTGATAGCACCTGTCCGCGGGTATTCCTATACTTAATTCTTTTATCATAATTTAAAAATAAATTTAAAGTACCCATTATTTTACATATTTATAAATAACATCGTGTACTGAATTCCATCTGCGGTGATCAACGCTCTTTAAAAAAATCACTGACCTGTACTTTTGCTGTGGAAGCGGAGAGAAGCCCAATACAGCTTCATCGGATTGCTACGACTGCTCGTCTGACGACGTAGTCATTTGGGATCGATCGAAACAGCGATCAACCCCCCCCCCCTCTCCCGATGATCTCTCGAGATGGGAGAGATGCATCCCGATATGAGAGTGTTTGTAACAGCTAACTTCACTATTATTATTATAGCCATAGGGACCGAGAGGTCCCTCCTCCAACTCTGACCTCGGGGTAGCTCGCGCGCGGTGGCTAAAATGGTCTCGGCGCTGACGTGAATGTTTTGCTCATGGAGAAGATTATGACCGCCCCCCGCCTCTTCACATTTGGACTGGTGTAAAGACTCAGGATTAGCGCGATAGTCTCAGGATTCCTCACCGGTACGGCGGTATTATCTTATTGGATCTGTATGTACAAACAATATGTGATGGACGAGAGACGATACGCTATTGTGGACTTTCAATTGGAATATCCATCTAATTTTATTGCACCATTCGAAATTAACTCAAAACAACAATGATAATTAGTAATTATTAGATATACTTATGTGTGTAATGTGTAATTTTCAAGCATTGAAGTTTATAAAAATATATTTTAAGCGTCTCTTGAAACCAACATATTCCCTACAGTTAGAGAGTAACAGTAGTCCTTTGTCTGTAGAACACAAATGTTGTCGCCGAAATAAAAATAACAATGGAAGTTTCATTTGTTTCGGAATTACATACATTCTTAAGAGAGTAAACTACAATAATTTTGTCGGAGTATTTCTCGAGCATTTGTAATTTTTACAAATACCGAACGAAAGATTAAATTTTGCTTCGAATTATTATAAACATCGAATATACTTCTATTTATTTTCGCCCTCAAATAAACTATAATCGTTTATGAAATGAGTCAGCAGCCTTCGCTCAACAAAATATATTGTTATCAGCTGTTGGCCAGCTTAAACAAACTTTTGTTTTCGTAACTTAAAACACGATTTGATTTTTTATTCATTTCTGTATTTACTACTGTACTTCTGTATTAAACTAAGTGTAATAGTTCGATAATGATTTAATTACGAAGTTCGCAAGCATCGACCCATACACGAAAGTTTTCATTTTTTTATATACAGAAGGACAAAGAGTTGTTACGAACTGAAAAATATGAACGTTCGAGAATTTTCGTCGCAAATTGTTTCTATAGTCGCGAAAGTTACCCAAAACACGATTATAATAACTTGGCAAGGTACCGCCATAACTCAATAGGTTTTGTGTTAATTGGCTCAGTGTACAATATTTGGCAAATGGATATTGTGTGCTGCCAAAGGTTTATCATATCATTAGCATATTTATTTTTATGCCAGTAAGAGTAGTAGAGAATAGGGGGCCGTCTAAGCCAGTTGCTGACTATTTACGCCCAATAAAATCTCCACAGCCAGTATACGTATGTTATTAGTATTTGTAGAGAGAGGTAGTGCCATGCTGGAAATTGAGAGATTATCTCAATTTTTTTAACGACCTCTATATAGTATACGAGTGTATAGATTAAACGAGTAATCAGAGCCTTTTTCGGCTACCAGCACCCATAGACATCCGCATTATTGTCAAGCAGACGCCCTCATTTCATCCTCCCCTTCAATGGTCGACTGCATCGGTGGCACCTTACGGCGGTCTCGTGTGTGCAAGAGGTACCTCCCCCGTCTGCCTGCCTAATTCATCTAGAACTATAAGTACTTAATTTTTTTAAGTATACACGCACACTTACTATCATTTTAGAAGCAAACAATAAAATTATTAGAATATTCAAAAATGTCTCTTCGTAATCCTCATATCGTGTAGAAATACCTACTTAATGACTCCTCATACGGCTGTGTTGTCTCTAAAAATATATTCCTCAGTTACATGTATGGAGCGCATGTATGTAACTTCATTTTTCAAAACTACACTGCTCCATTTTAAAGTGTTACATTAAAACCCCATAATCTCTGTGGCATATGAACAGATAAACTGGCGGACATGTCGATATTTTAAGGGTTACGTTTCTTGCAATTTGGCTACGGAACCCTAAAAAACATTAAAACTGATTTGATTTACATGTAGCGCAGTAGTTTCATTTCCGTCTAGTGCGCTCTGCGGGTAATATAGCAAATATATAAACTTTAATATATCTCAACATCTGAAGTTTAGGAGTAGCTAAAAAGTAAATATTAATTAATTAGCTCCTTGACGTCACTGGTGTCACTGTGTGTGCAAGTATCCATCTGTAAATCTTAATAATTGTTTAATAAAGTTGTGTGGCTTTACGTGCTCGTTGTGGGCTTAAAAATAAAATATATTAATGTTATAATAGCCAATTTGCTATGTTGTTGTTAACATGTTTTTCTTCATCATCGACATATTTGTTCCAGTACTGTCTAATTGGAGATATATGGCTCTTTCGATGAACGCCATTGCTTAATGAGAATCAAAGATTTCGATGTTAATACTCTAGTAAGAGATAGTCATGTCATAGTGCAATATGAGTAACCGTTTTTTTATAGAACAAGATGAAAACGAGCATTCCGTGCCTACGTTATGATGATTACCTATGTTATGAATATTACAAAAATATTTTCGAAAGCAGGGGAAATTAAATATCAGCTGATACTGTGGCGCGTCCTCCTAGAGGTGAGAGGAGAGTACTCTTTGTGTGAGGTCTGACTTCAACGTCACAGTTGTAGTTCGAGTCACCGAGGTCAGAACAAATAATGGGGGCCTTGAAAATATGCACCAGCGATCAGGTTCTGGCTAAACTGAAGTCCCATCATTTAGTTAAGCTCACAGTTGCCAACAGGATTTCTTTACTCTTTTTAGTATTGAATCTTATGTTTACGCGAATGTTGCCTTCTCATTACAACGAAACTACCTTAAGGTATTCATTGCGGACTATTTACATAACAAGCCTGACGTTTCAGAAGCTTTGTAGGTTTTTTCATTGGGCTTAACAAATAAATATATAACGTGTGAAGGATAACAGTCAGGACGGTGGGTGGGTGTACTGGGATGTGATGGCTCTGGCGGTGACCAGCACTGAGAGAGACACGTAGGTGTATACATATTGTGACACAGTAGTAGATAATGTTCCATTTAATGTCCAATCCAATGTAATCCAAGTGTCGAGCGAGAGGACGTCGCACCTGTTAATCAGTTTTTATTAAAAAGCACGAACATTATATAAGAATTTAATGATTTTGAAGTACATCGTTTCCATTACATTCATTATTCTTTTCTAAATGACAATTTGAATGCTCCCTTCTTTATTTGATCGTCTAAGAAATTTTGTGATTTAGTAAGCAATGGTCAACCTACCCACAAACCCGACGATAATTTAAAAGTGGTGTTAGGAGATCCAGATCCACTGCGAAGCAGCAATGGCTGCTTTGTTTCAAATATTTATTTATTAAACAAGTTAATGTAAGTAATTGTGTTAATATATTATCTGTTCTGGCGCCAGACGAGGGCAATGTGAAGTGGTGAGTTCTCTCGTGTAAACAGGCTTATTGCGTAACACGTCTAGCACAAAGCTCCCTACATGGATCGAGGGGTCTGCAGGAATTCACTGTGGAGATAATATTATTAATATGAATACAAATATTCCAATGTTATTATTGGTAGTGACATGTTTCATTGCATTGGGCGGGCATGACGGAGGATCAAAAAAGTAAAATTCTATAATTTAATAAACATGTTGTTCTTTATTTCTAGGGTCTTTTCTAGTTTGCAGTCATTTATGAAAGTCTTACATACGCAACTTCACGCTTGCAACGCCTCTGCCGCGTATGGATGGGCTCCTCATCTGACTCAGTGTGCGACGGTAGACTCTCCGAGATTCTAACTATTCGTGCAGATGGACACTTTGGTCCCAACAGATGCCCATGCACATCCTCACAACTGGAATTTACTCATATACGTTGCTGTTCTTCTCCCTGGATTTATGTGCGCACCAGTCACCTTGTCTGATATAAACACACCTTAAATGTAAAAAAAGTAATTATAGTACCTCCATAGAATCTTGGGTACATAAGTGGCGAGCCAACTACGCAGGACATTATGTTACAGTCTACAAGTGTGTGAGCGGTGCACTCCGGCCTTGACCTATTCCTATAAAATGGTCCGACACAACCGCAGAGGAAACAGGTACATGATCTACTTGGCGTGCTCCCCGAGGTACGTGATGTGGTACCACGTACTTCCCGACTTGAGATTGCTCCCCGAGGTACGTGATGTAGTACCACGTACTTCCCGACTTGAGATTGCTCCCCAAGGTACGTGATGTGGTACTACGTACTTCCCGACTTGAGATTGCTCCCCGAGGTACGTGATGTGGTACCACGTACTTCCCGACTTGAGATTGCTCCTCGAGGTACGTGATGTGGTACCACGTACTTCCCGACTTGAGATTGTTTCTAGAAATTGAAGAAATGTATACAAAACGTCATGATCTATGGCTGAACATTCTCAACAATAGAGCACGTGACAGTCAAGTAGGGACCATACGTCGGTGTCTTTATTGGCTCTCATCCAAGTGAAGTTGGACGGGAGACGCAAAAACAAACCAATTACCGGCCCTCGGTGTGAGTGAGAGTCCGTGTGTCTGACACGACTTAGCCTTGCGGGACCTGTCTATATAATATCCATACACATTAATACAGTTGAAGCGAAGTGACTGTCTGCGATTTCTTTGCGATACACAATATTACATTGGCTATACCATGATCTGATAAGAAACTCAGTGTTACTACAATATCAGAATGCTTGAATGTATCAATTTGCGGTGGCTCAAAGTGGCTTGGCCAATATTCGTGCTATTTCGCTGCAGGACAGAGGAGTCTATAGGACAGGGTTATTTTTCTGAATTAAGAATCCGGACAAGATTATTCACGGGCGAAGCCGCATGGATAGCTAGTTTATGATAATATTTATTTTTATTTTTGAAACTGTACATCCAACATCCTTAATTATTACAATATAAACTAATTCACAGGAAATTAAATGAGATTATTTTTTTATAAATAGAAAGAAAGAATTACTCATAATCATAATCATGAGTAATAATTTTCTAGTTCCAGGCGCCGTCACCGGTCCTGGGTGACATCCGGTGTTAGAATATCGATGAAACAGGAGCGCAAGACAATAAAATGATCATCTTCATATTGTAATGATTGATGCACCGTAGGACAGACACACACGCATCACACTACACTGTTATTGTTTTATATATAACTACCACACGCACGCACACACACACACACACACACACACACACACACACAGACACACACACACACGCGTGTCTATATATGCAGGAATTGTGTTTATAAATGAAAATTGTAGTTGTAATTGGAAATGTGTGGCTCGTGCAATTGTATGTCTTTGTACAATGTGATAAAGTTTAAGATCGTTTGCAAACCTCGCTGGCTCAAGTCGCTGCTCGCGCACCGCACGCGGACGAGTCAGCACGGATAGATGCTCTCGATACATTGCAATAAAATGTAAAATGGTTTCGTTCACTTTGTATGATAATGTCCTGCCAAGTACTTCGTTTCGCTTTATATTTTTCTAATCGTCAATTTCTGTACGCTGCTTTAGTAAAAGAGGGTGATGTATGTATGTGTTGTGCGGTACTGAGCGGCTTCAACTTGTTCCCTGCACGTCTTGATAACGCGAGTGACACAGTAATTTAAACCAGTCGCATATTTTTGAATTTCATTGAAATCTTTATTTTTATTTCTTCATTAAATGGGTGTTATAAAATAAAGGCGTTCCTATTGTAACTACGTAATTAATACAAAGTGAACGTTAATACTTCGTCAGGGAGGCTCGAGTTTGTATGTAATTTATGATTACATCGATGTTCCTTATAGGACAAAAGCTAAGGAAACTGTAATTTCTGTTACGTATTTTTTTTATTCACACTTTGTAAAGCAAGATCTTTCTTTTTCTTTGACGCCAAATTTCTCCTAAATTAGTTTTAAATTTATTTTTAACTCCCGTCGAAAAACGTTTGGGGTTATTAGTTTTAGCCTCATCTGTGTTCTGTGCCACGTCACATGTCACGGACAGACACTGATGAACCAATATGGAGGCCGTTTTTTATTGAGGGCTGAAAGAATACACAAGAAACTAGTTAGGTTTAATGACTACAAACGCACCGGTCATCAGAATATTTTTCTCCTTAGCACACAACAAAAGTCAATTCCACTATCACGACGAATTAAAAGACCAAAAATATTTTTATTTCTTGCTTTTCGGAAACTTTTTGGTTTCACCATAAAACTGTAAAAATTTAAATTGAACAAATACAAAATTTAAGTATATTCTAAGAAAACAAAAGGAGAACAATTATAATATAAAGCATAACATAGAGAGACGTACAATGTCATGTTGAAGCGCCAAGCGGTGAGTTCGCAGCTCTGTGCTTGTGTGTCACACGTGTGTGTGTGTGTGTGTGTGAGCACCAGAGCTGCGTCGCTTGTTGTTTGTTACCCAATTCTACATTCCATTTTTAAACTCAAGTTTCTTGAAGTGGAGTCTACGAGACAAACTGTATTATTTGCACAGCGTGCCCAGATTTTGGACATTATTCAATACAATTTACAGCATTTTGTCTCATGCTTTGAAATGGTATAAAATAGTTTGTAGTAAAATAGTAATGAAAGATAAAGTGACGAGACGGTAAACTGTAAAGGCAAAAAGAGGCCAGTTGTTTTTATTACATTTTTTTAGTTGCTGTTTATTAGATTTACAAGTCGTAGTACAAATATTTATAGAATCGTAATTTCTTAACAAAGGCTAATTGTGCTGTTTTAATTGAAGAAGCCTACGTTTTGCTTTCACTTTGTAGATATTTAGCGAAGCGAGTGATGTGGGATATTACACAAAAATAATACAATACATATTTCACTCTCGTGCAGTTTGTGAGTAGCCCGTGGCCCATTGGAGGGGAGGAGGAAAAGAGAACAGCACATTGGCAATATAATAGTGCAGATGATTCTGGGCGTTAGTAGTCGTCAAAAGGCTCCGGCTGCTCGTTGTCTCCCTATGATATAGAAATATGATTTATGGCAAGCGATCATTTGGAGTGTTTTAAATCTGCGTATTGTAGCTGTGTCCCGATAAGAACCAGTCCACCTCCCGCCGGTGCGGGAGACTCCGTGTTTGTTTTTGACATTTCTTTTCTATTCACTGTTTTCTACTGGAGAAGGGGTGTAAGTGGATGTATCTTACATCTACTTACTCACTACTACTCGCATGTGCACAGTTGCCTTGTTCTATAACTATCCGTGTTTATAGGTATAAATACGGATAGTTATATAATCTCAGAAAATACTATATCTATCTTATTGATTTTTTGCAAACATAAATAATTTTGCTAATTGAAAAATATACAATGAATGTTTATTCAAATCTCTAAAAATGGATGCAAGCCAGAACGTAAAGTAGCCGTTAGGTACTTATTTTTTAACTTTTATCGTAAGTCTTTGTCTACAGTTGTTTGAGCTATCAATTGCAATAGAAGAGATGCGGGTACATCAGAGTGACGTGGAACGAAAGATCTCGCTACGCTCATCGCTAGCGCGTAATCAGTTCGCCTTTTGTTACTGACCTTATCTCTCTTTTTGTTTCAGAGGATTCAGATTACTACGCAAATTGACATTTCTATTTTCAAGATCATTCTTAAACTTTTTGTTTAAAGTATGGAAATATCAACCAAAAGATATGAATAAACGCTTAAAATATACAAAATTTAGAAATAATGTAAATGAAATGATAAATGCGTTCAAAAATAAACACAGGCAGGCGGAAATAAAGTCTGTAATGAAGATTATAGAAAATATGCGCAGAAGTAGTCCAGTGACTGGGCCGAAGTAAAGCTAGTCTAGGTTATGTAACATTAAGGTACTTAGGAAAGACAGAGTGTGGTTACATAATATGTATAAATTTTTTAAAAACTTTTACAGATGGAATTAGAGCAATAAATGTAAACTTCAATTTTTAAATAGAAATTTATATGTAGATCCGAGTACAATAAGTGTTAGATACCAGACTGTGAGTTATTTAGACATGAAAAAATTTATCCATCATAAAGCGAAAAGCTTAGATGATATAAGGGTAAGTGATATTAAATATGTATGTAAGAAATAAGTCCTATATTAGCGAATTTTGTCGGACATACAATTACACGTCCTGTATACGGTTACACGTCCTATATACAATTACACGTCCTGTATA